>VXBW01000362.1:393473-410226 GCA_013400375.1 Thinocorus orbignyianus | reverse complement strand
AAAAAAAAAAAAAAAAAAAAAAAAAAAAAAGAGAAATTCTGAAAAGCCACCCTCTGTCTAGAATGTAGTGGCTAATGTGTAATGTGTGAAGGAGTTCAACTATTAAACCTGATGCTGGCATAAGTAATGCTGTCGCCAAAGAACCAATCCCTAAGAATGTCAACTCAGATCAGAAGTTGGAAGGAATTCCAACGAAAAAGTATCTGTTCTTTAAGTAGCAGAATCAATTGATTCTATTTTCCCACAGATCTGAGCCCTCTAGAAATACAGGCATGTCCACCAGGGTGCTAAGGGAGGCTGGCGGCTCTTCTTGCTGCTGAAACATTTGTAACTTTGTTGCATCCATTGGGCTATTAGAAGCCCAGTCAAGAAAAAACCTCACACTACACATTTCCTCCCAAGGGTCTCTCATTAGATTCACTGACAAAGCGTCTCTCCTCTTTTCACCTAAAGAATTCTGATTTTGACAAAATTCGTGAGTTCTTAAGGCACATTGAGATTTCTACTTACTTGTTTTATTTCCTAGATATTGACCATGGGATAAGAGGGAGAGGAAGCAGGTTTATGAATTTTTATTAGAGCTGCACACAGGAACACATACGCACGTTCATGAACTATAATCATGTATATGCATCTTTTAGTAAGAAAATCTTGATAAGAGGCTCAGCACAGGGCATGTGATGCTCACAGTCAAGGCTAATTTATGACTTGCTATAAGGCATCAGAAGGACAGTCTGTGGTCATCTGAAACTTACACTGAAAATCCTCTGCAGTAGTTCTTCCCTTCTGTGTGAACCTGAGTATTCAAATTATTCTGAATATTCAGAATATTTTAGATGGTATTTAGGCTCAGATACTTCAGCTACTCATTACATAATTTTTAAATATAGTCCTATAGCTCATCTTCTGATGACAGCAAAAATTATTAAAATCAAAGAAGTTTTGATGTTTTTCATTACACTGCTTTAATTTTGCTTAGACCAGTGAACCATAATTTTATTGTATTTTTTTCACTTGAGTCTAGATTCTAAACTTTGTAAATCCTCCTTTTTTTAAAAAAAAATAAAAAAATATTTTTTTCATTCATAGAATTCCAATCCAAAATCTTTCACAAAGGTAAAGGTGAATATTTGATTGGTTAGAGGAACCAGATTCAATCTTTTTGTCTTTTGATACTTCTGCTTAAAACACAAGTATTGCTCTGTAAGTAAATGAGCCAAATGATTATGGGTAATTAACTGGTTGGATATCTGCAAGTAATTGTTCAGTACTCATAAGCATTTTGTGCAAGATTATAGTATCATTAAGCCACGTTTATAGTGTATTAAAAGTCGTAGTGCAATTTAACCAGGCACATTTTTCAACATTTCCTAGAGTCATGCTCTCATGGAGATAAAATAATGAATACCAAAAGACTCTTTAATTTAGCTTAGAAAGGTGTAATGAGAACCAATATCTGGAATTTAAATCCCGAGTAATTCTAGTCAAAAATATGGCTTAACACTTCAGTAATTGATCAGATATTGGGAGTGATTCTTCACCTCTTGAAGGAAAGTCTTATTTTGTAACAATTTAAGCCATTGCATTCACTGCAAGAGTAATTGGGCTAAATTATAGTGCCTGTGTTATAGGAGGGGTCAGACTTTATAATTTAATAGTCCTTACTGGCTTTAAGACAAAACCTTCTGTGACACTCAGATACTTTAAAAGGTTTTGAACTACAAAGTAAGAGTGGTAGAATGTCTGTGGATGTAATAACAACTATCCATTTAATGTATTAATAAAAGAACTTTCCTTTTTTGTATTATATTTTACTTACATATTTTCCTCATCAGTGATTGCTCTGCACAAGAGATCCTTATCTTCTTTGTTATATATTTTTGGCTCCAACAAGTATTTTGATATCATTTCAGTTAGTAGAATCATAATACTGGGGTCTGTGGAAATGCAGTGCTTCTGTCTGTGATTAATGCAACATGCTAATTAGGATTTTTATTTTTCTTTTCCAAAAAACTTTGGAAATTTTAATTTGTACTCTAGGACTGCAAAATCTCTCATTTTGATCTTCACTAAATTCACTTCAAAAGCCTTTTAAAAGTTCCATTAAAATATTTTTAAGTTATTAAATTATTTTTCTTTTTTTCAGTAATGGCCTTAATCCTAGTCAAAATTTATGTAGTTCACAAATTTCAGAAATACATCACTTGGAGAAAATGAAACAATGCCCATTTCACTATGACCTAGATTGTGAGGTCCCAAAATGGTTAACCCTCAATGAATGCACTGAGTTTTCGTAGAATATATTAATCAGCAAATTGCAAAACTCAAATGTTTCACCTCTGTATAAATTCACACCACATCAGATCTAAAAAAATACCCTGAAAGTAAGCTATGCAAATCTTTTATTCCTATTCCTTTACGGCAAGGTAGGATTAAGGATACCTACTCATGTCTTTCTACTCATGGGTTATTCTTATAGTTTTGACTTAGAAGTTTTCTGTTAGTATTGTATAAACATGGTTTTTTTTTGTGCAGGATGCACATAGGTATAAAACAAGGTCAGTATGTATGTCATTACCACGCTATGATTTCTGGGTGACATTCAGCTGATGACTTGAATGGGCATAGGAGCACTTTGATGTAAACAGAAAATTGATTCTAAATAAAAAATACATTCTCCAGGATAGTGTCTTAACACAATCTGAGAGAAATGACAGTCATAAACAAAGAATACAAAGGTTAGAAATAAAATCTGACAGCTCAGAGTTGTATTAGGGATAAAACAAAGACTATTTAAATGGGTTTTGGTTGTGAAGTTTTGCTTGTTTGTTTGTTTATGCTATACTTATTCACTTTTTCTGCCCATATTTTTATACTATATGGGTGGTTACAGTGGGAATGCTAGTAAAAAAAAAATACTGAAAAATCTTGTATCTTTATTACTTAGATCAATGGTGAAGCTACACCATTTGTACCACTCATAGACAGAAAAGACTGCAGAAAATACCTTAGTCCACTCTTGACTTTGCTCTCTTAATGGAAAGTTTTAACAACTGCAAGATTACCAGTCTGAGCTGCAACTGAACACATCCAAAACCAATCATACATCAGCAAGATCTTTGACTAACGTCTCACCACATTTAAGTAATGTTTCATCTTCAGGATCTGGCTGCTTTACAATGAATCCTATTCTCTTACCACAGGATATAAAATTGAATGTGTGTGGTTTGTGTGTGCATGATCTTCAAAGAAGAGAACATAATCAGAATAAGTCATCTGTAATTAACTGAAGATTGTAGTGAAAGGATTTAGTACTATGGAATGAGGGAATAATTCTCTTTTAGGTAAATTGTTAAAATAATATGATCAGCAATTCTAAGAGAATACATTCCCAAAACATGGAAGCGCTGTTTTACTTTAGCAAATATACGTTGACTGAAAATGGTGGGTTTATGCTGAGAGCGACAGTGCCTTTTATTGGCAAGCTTTTGCCATCTGTTCTAATGATTTATTCATACTAAGGAAAAGGCAGGTGAAACTGCAGAATGGAGATAAATAGCAGTGGGTATGTGCTGAATTGGGCTGTGATTGTGCAAATGGGTTCAATGTTAACGCTAATGTTCAGGCAATTGCTATCATTCAAACGACATCTTCACATGCTATTATGTGGTCTCGAGGTGCAAAATATTGAAGATATAAGGCAGAAGATCTATTTTTAGGCAAGTAATGATTTCTACTCTGTCTTCAGATATTCATCCCTTATCATGGATAATATTATAAAAATATTTATGTGTACTTTGGCCTTTCATATGTATCAACTTTTACAGACATATTCTGATGAAAGACCACTGCAGCAAAGGCTCCTGGAGGCTGTGAAGATTTCACAGTAGGTTTAACTTATTTCTAAGTCTGTATTATTGAGTCATTTTCTTACAGTTCAGTGGTTTAGACAGAGCATAGGTCTCATCCTGTATAGCTGTTCCTTTGTTGAACTAAAAATCCAAAGATCAAGAGCCTGGAATTTTTACATGAAATTCAGTGTAACCAGTATACTGAATTTTGTTTGATTATGCAGTAGTTTGAGCTGGGATAGATTTAATTTTCTTTATAGTAGCTCATGTTGTTTTGTGGATTTATTACCAAAACACTGTCGATAGCATGGAGATGTTTCAGTTACTGCTGAGCAGTGATTGCACAGAGTCATGGTCTTCTTCTCTGACTGCCCCACCGCGAGTAGCCTGAGGGTGCACAAGGAGTTGGGAGGGGACGCAGCTGGTCCCAACTGACCAAGGGGATATTCCGTACCATATGACGATTTGCTCAGCAATAAAACCTGGAGGAAGAAGAAGCGACATTCGGAGTTAGGGTGTTTGTCTTCCTCAGTAACCGCTATGTGTGGTGACACCCTGATTTCCTGGAAAGGGGTGAATATATGCCTGCTGATGGGAAATAGTGAAAAAATTCCTTATTTTACTATGCTTGCAGCTTTTACTTTACCTATTAAACTGTCTACCTCAGTGCACAAGATTTTTCACTTTTACCCTTCCTATACTCTCCACCATCCCACTGGGATGGGAGTAAGTGAGTGACTGAGTGGTGCTTACCTGCCTACCTAGGTTAAACCATAACAGATTACAATTTTGTGCTCCAGCAAAAGGAGAGACCACCATATAATTAATTAAAACACCGTGCTAGTCTTTTGTGTCCTTTTAAAGGAACAATGGTAAAATATTTATTGAGTGTAAAGGATCATGACAAATGGATGGAGCATCATTGCATACAGGTAGCAAAGGTTCCAACATAAAAATAGTAAAAATGGACATGCAAAATCCAGTGATCACCATCAATAACTATTCAGAAAATTTAGTAATAATTCATATTAAGACTTAAAACCTTTCAACACTGATTTGCTACCTTCAGTTATAACATTTAATTATTACTGGAGAAGCAAAAACTGACAGGGGGTCAATGCTTATAAATATCTAATAAGGGCAGGTGTCAAGACCCAGGCAGCTTCTTCTCAGCGTGAGAGTCTGAGCCTGGTGACAGGACAAGGGGCAAGGGGCACAAGCCGAAATATAGGAAATTCCAGCATCTTTGCTTTGAGGATGACAGAGCACTGGATCAGGCTGCTTAGAGAGGGTGTGAAGTCAGTTCCTCTGAAGATACTCAAAGACAGCTTGGGTACATTCCTGTCCAGCCTGCTCTTGGTGACCCTGCTTTGGCAGGGGGGCTGAACTAGATGATCTCCAAAGGTCCCTTCCAACCCTCACCATTCTGTGACTGTCATGTTATAGGTTATATGTATATCTGAGGTAAGGAAATGTAAACGGAGGTTTACAAGTTACCTTTACTTTTTCATGGGTGACAAGGTATTAAAATAAGCAGTTCTGTTTAAAAGCCGCAGGAGTCGAGGTAATTTTAAAATCATACATTTGTGAGCTCACATTTTTGCTTTGCACCTGTGGGAGCTAAACATATGTATTGACACAGATGACAAATGGTGTCCTTTTAGACTGTGATAGCCTTTGGTGGTCCCATGATCTTTGGATTCAGAGTTCTTTATATAGGTGTGACATGATGTAGAAATCAGCTCTATGACTTCACAAGAAAAATTACGTTTAGCAAATATGTTACAAGCAGAACCTTGGTACACGTAAAAACAGAACATGCCTTATATATGCAGACAAGAAGTTATTGTTAATCTATCTAAAGTTTTAATGATCTAATACAGAAACTGGTATTATTATTATTTCTTCACTTACAAAGACAAACACTTGTAATTATTAGTATAGTTAAGGCTGATACACAGAAACTTCCCAGTACTATCCTCTTTCTCTGGTACAATATTCACTCTTTCAATTCTCTCTGCATCTAAAGTTTGACAGCTTTAGTCTTCCGCAAAAGGAACTTAAAATAGCCCATCAGTATCTGGAGTTTCCATCTAAAGGAGCCTGCCACCAATGAGAAGATCTTCCTACACAGTCTTGACTACACTTAGATGTTTTTTTACATGCTCTTGCACCATGGATTGCTTAGTTTGATCTGCCTTCATTTATTTCCATGCTATGTTTGGCATTTTTCAGCCATTACCCACTGAAACTTCCCCAGCACTGATTAACATCAGTGTAATTATGTTTCCCTGGGCTAGTGCCTGTTACTCATTCACTAACTGGGTTTGTTATAGCTTTATCATGCATGATCTTCACAGTTTAAAAAATTGGGCAATAGTAACCTGACTACTGGAAAATTGTTGTCATAGCTAAAACAAGGCAAAATCAGCTCAGTTAAATGCAAAGATAGAAAACTCCAGACTGCTAGGTCAGAACAAAATCTGTGGGCTTTTATTGGTTGCAAAGAAAAGGTATATAATGGGATACAGATGGCTTTGCTAACAAATAATTGGCCATTTTGAAGACAAATTAGTACGCATTACAAAAGTGATGGTGATTAAAACTGTATTAGCTTTCTCTGGGATTTTCTGATGGTGATGATCACCTATTAATACTAAAAAGTATTTCAGAATATGTTTATTAGCACAAATTAGCTGATACTTTTGTAAAATGTCTTCTAGTTTCTTCCTGGTATCTGCAGAATTCAGAATGTCGTGTTCAAGTTCACTAGAAGAAATAAGTATGAATTTCTTAGGTTTTTTATTGATTAACCCATGGCTGAAGCATAATTACCTGTATTGCTTTATACCTGTTCCCAGGAAAATGTAAATTCCTCAAAGAAAATGTATCTTTAACTTCCCAGTAGCTACTGATTATTTTGCAATGGAAAATATTTAATGCTTGATAAAACAGTTTTGTTAATATTTAATATGCATTTTTCTTTTTTTAGTTTCACCTCTTCTTCCTAATTTTAGCTTCTTCCATAACATACCAACTGAATTACTCCTGAACTTTTACATTCTTTGAGTATTTTTTAATTACTTCTGTCCTATATATTAGTCGTAATGTAGCCACAGTATTTAAATCACATGACTTATCATTAATCTGACATGTGCTGTAAGTAATAAATGAGGGAAAATAAGCTATGAAAGAAAAATCAAGGCTCAAAAATTTCCAAATGTTTTCTCTCTATATTTTTCCCTTGGTCCTTAATAATTTTTTTGTTCTTGTTAACTCCTTCTCTCTTGTCTCTTCTTTCTTGATGCTGAAATGACATCTGCGTTTGTGACTGAAAATCCATGTCTGACTTATTCATCATAACTATAACTAACAGAATGATGTAACAGGCAGAGAGGTTGACTTGTTGGGTAAGCAGAGAACCAGGTTACAGAAGAAAGGTGAGAATTGTTGGGAGAAGTCAGATGCACCTGACTCCCAAAGTTATGTGTCATCTGGAAAACAGTCAGCTGACTATCAGAAAAGAAATGGTGACCAGTGTCAAAGAAACAAGACTTTACCACTCATCTTAAAATTGTATGGGATAATGGGAGTTTAAAAGAGGGAAGTTAACTTTGGTATTAAACTGCAGACAGAAATAAGATCTATCAAGCAAGATCAGAAGATAATCTTTGTGTTCCTATTCATGTTGACTAACAGAAAATAGGTAAAATAAGGTCTGAGTAGCATTTTGTCCCGTTTTCTTTGCCTTATCCCAGAATTTATACAGTTAATGGCAAGAAGCGGCAGAATATCATTCTATATTTGGCGGGAATGTTGATAGGTGTATTTTTTTAGCCAGGGTTGGTCTTCAGTTTTACCATGGCAGTGTCCAAATGATCAGAACAGAGCCCAGGATGAACATGCTAGGGCTGCGGCTGGCGAGGATGAAGGGGAGTGTGGTGCTGGTTAGGCCAGCAGTGTTATTGAATAAGTTTTTCATCAAAGAGCATCCTTACTGGACTGGATAATGCTAAGTATAATGAAGGCCTGATTACTGTTTTGCCCTCCAGGTACATGAAGCAATAATAATATATCTTAAAAGAGTAAAAGGCATAGAAGGTAGAAAGAGGTAAGTGAAGACCTTGAATTGCAAGTCGCATGTAGCACAGCGAGAAGTAAATTCCACTAGAAGATAATTGATTCATCAGGGACATTTAAGTGTCAGATTCAGTAGCTGGCTGGAAAATGCTGCTGCTTTTTCTCTGGTGCAACTCAAAGAAGCACAGTGAAAAACTTATTCTTAGAATTTGTCTTTTCATTATGTGAAAGAGTTTTCTCAAAAAGATTAAGCTATGTTGAACCAGGTATCCCAGTGTTACCTCAATTCTATGAGGCTAAATTAAACACAAATTGCTGTTTATAACACATACGACTCTGAGTTTCTGTAAATGAATATGGCTTATTAACCAAAGCAAACACTAAAATAATCTCAACAGTCATCAGCCATATAGCTGTACTCCCATATTTCATCAGTATAATGAAAAAGGGGCATAATAAAACATAGGCAAGCCAAAACTAACTTCAGCATAGAGTTGAAAATGTATTAACGCTGCTTCTAAACATAAGCTGTTAGCAAGAGTATGAGCACAGCAAGAGTAAATTCTCCCTGTGTGCGTGTTGCAGTGTTGGTCCCAGTCCACATTCAAGTGATTAGAACATTGGAGGGCCTGCAAGAACTTTCTTCTGCTGTTTGCAGTCTGCATGTAGGGACTGACAGGACTATATGAAGTGTCTTCTTCTGCCTCTCTGGTCTTTAACTTCTGCTGCTCTCAGTATTTTGGTTTCTGCAGGATATGAGGGGAAATGCATGTCCTTGGAGTTTTTCTGCTTTACTAAGGAGATGGAGAATAGATTTAGTAGGTGTGAACTAGTAACACTATGTTTCCAACCACAAGGCCACTGATACCAATACATGGGTATCTGTCCATCACTGTAAAACAAGAGAAAACTTGGTTGTGCATCTGTTTCTGAGATAGAAGGATTTTTGTCTCTTGGAAAAAAACCTAGGAAGACTCCAAATTCGTGTCCTTATTTCTCTTTTGGTGCAAAATTTTTCACATGTTACAGCAGGCCTTCAGCAGATACAATTATTTTCCATTATTTTCTAGTACGGTTTATTCTTCTATTTTCAATTATTACAATTGCTAAATTAAAATATTATTCTTACTAATAATTGAAAAATATTTGCAAAGTATATCCAAGATGTAAAATGTTTCATTTATCATAATATAAGGGAAATTAAACTGGAGGAAAACATTATTTATGAAAATAACAGTGATACACCAAGTTGCAGGGTTTTTTCTGTTTCCTTTAGTGAGGTAAAGAGGATCCCCTTTAACTACTCACTGCTGATGTTAACTAATTCCTCTTAAACTATTATCATAAAAACCCTAAAGGAAAAATTACAAATAAAATAGATCCTACGAGGCATTTCTTTTTCCTTTCAAGTACTCTCTGACCCTTGGGGAAATTTAGTTCCAAGAAGTTTTCTAAGCACTATGGGTAAATGAAGAGATCAGACCTTCCTAGGCTCCGTAAAAACTTTAATTATTTACAAAAGGTTCAAAAATTATAGTTTAAATTTCCCAGTGAGTAAGAGTAAATGACAGGGGTTTATTTGTTAGAAATTACAGCATTGGAATGATACCTAACATTTTCAATTTGAGGATGAGGCATTGCAAGAGACAGAGCATAGAAAGGGTTACTGAGAAAAAGGGGAACTTTTTAAATGTATATCCTTTTTTAAAATTACATTATATTGTGATAAAAATGTGGAAAAGAACCACTTTCACACCAAAATACCCTTCATGTAGTCTTAGGAGAACTAGGAGGTTTTACCCAGGCTGGGAAAATGAGGCATACATTTTTAAGGGAATGTGAAAATCCTTTGCTTGAGTCAGTTTCAGCAATTTGCATTCTTTCAAACATGAATCATATTTAGTCTGCCAGAAAGTTCTTCCACGCAATCACCACACCTCCAGAATACATGCTTTGGAAGCTCTGTAGCAGATTTTGCTACAGTGTTGAGGGTAATCATGTTTTTGTGTTATGTTCCTGCTTCTACTGAAATCAATGAAAGAAGTTTCTGTTTGTTGGCCAACAGTTGTAACATCATTATTAAATTCTCTGCAGTACCCTATTTGAATCAATAAGAGGCCAAGAGGTCTTGACAAGCTGTATTTTTTCTAATATTGATCTTGATGACCAAGCTGGTGCCCTGAAGTCTAACCATTGATTTTAAGAGACAGAAGTATCAACTTGGAGGCCAAATTTGTGCTATTAAACACATCAGAGTTTGTAATTAAAGAAGATGTCACACTGTCATATTTTTCATTACAAGCCAAAGGAATCTTTCCATATACATTAAAAATAAAATGAAGTGCACAGATATACAGGAGATACGTGCGCGAAATGTAATTATGTTTTTTATAGACTACATTCAAAGTCAAATGATCATCACTAAAATTCCAGTGTATATAGAAACTGGTGGTCTTCTGGTTTTCCTGAATTGAAAAACTTAAGAAAGTATATATTAATTTATTTTTTCAGTTGCATTCCCTAACCCCATTTGTGATTAATTTTAGAGAATCTCAATCATAATACATTTTTAAACAGACACACAATTTCATCTGGCCTGTGCCTGAGCATTCAAGGACCAGTAACTGTTGAGATACCCCTATTCAGTTCAGTGTGATGTAACATGGATTAAAACATTCAAACGATGCTTAGAGCTGTTGACCAAAGTATGCATATCTGACAGAAATCAAAGAACAAGTTACCTGAAGCTCAGGAACAATTTTTCCTCACGTATCTTGGAACACTACACACAGCACTTGTTCCCTAAACGCACCAATAGGAATGGCTGGGTGCAAAGATGTCTACTGACTTTTAGGAAGCTCTTAGCTACATGCAGTTTTAGGTATATTTTTAATAATAATAGCACAATTTTTAGAAGAACTGTATTAATATCTTGCAGAATTCTGATGTATAGTCAAGTTCCAAAGACAGAAACTGATTTTGAGTCATTTAATAACTTCATAATGTTATACCCTCCTGATTTTGTAATTATTTATGAATTATGTTTTGTGTATTATATACTCTAAGAAAAGCTGTAAAAGACAGCTGTTGGTTTAAAAAACTGGTTGCTCAAAGTAAGGGAGAAAACACAAACAGGGAAAGGAGCCACAGGGATGTTTAGCACAGAGTCATATGAAAAATTAGGTTTAAAGGGACATAATCTGTGCCAATCTCCTGCTCAAAGAGGGGCTAACTTCAGCCACTCAAAGCTGTTTATCTCTCATTTAGGAATTAAGAGAAATCAGCAGTTATAAATATAGTAGATCTTGTAGTCTGAAGAGGCTAGATACAAGAATCAAATCTAAGTCTTGCATTTTCTATATCAATACTCCAGCTAAAGATGACAGGTCCATGGATGTCAGGCCTGTCTTGATTTGCTGAAGGTCACACAGGGCCTCCTTGACAGAACAGGAAATTTAAGATGTAATTCACACCTCAAAGGCTTTGATTTCCACAACTCATCATTTACATTTCACATTTCAGCTTTACTTGGCTTAGCCTCTTAGAAATTACACCTCATTTCAGAATTTAGTGGAATGCTTTTGTTTACAATATTTATTAATTTCCATTTCTGTTATGTTGTTTTGTAATATTATTATTATCCTCAAGCTTTTCTTCAAGAGCTGTTTTTTTTTTTTTTTCTCTGAAAACACATATTGCAGTGGAATTCTAGGTTATTTCTGAAAATATGAAAAGAAATCAAATATCCTTAGTTCATTAGCTGATTCCACAAAAACTTTTAGAGTACATTCGTTTTATTAGGTAATGAATATTGGTTCAGAGTCTTACAAGACATATAGAGAAAGAGGGAGAAAAGACAAGTCTAAAATTTTAGCATTACTACAGAAATGCATTAGGTCTACATTCAGGTTTACACAATTGCCAGATTTAAACACTGTTACTTTCTACTTTGCCATTTTCTTTGTCTTTGCAAATTCCTTTGACTTAAAAACTAGCACATCTTTGTGCCTTTGTTAACGGTCAAAATTTTGCAAAGTTTCAAGAAAACTGACAAAAATAAGTATTAACAGGTTATTAAGATTTCACATAATTGAAAACCTGAGGTTAGTTTATGTTTCTACAATTTCTTGAAACTCAGAAGTTAAATTTTATGCTTTCCATGGACTTAAACCTTAACATTTATATTCCAGATAGCTGACAGCATATATACATTGAGCCTGCTCTAATTAAGTGCATTTCCCTTTAGGGACTAAAAATGATCATACAGCCAGTTTCCTCATTGGAGCTGAAAAATGAAAACCCATCAAGATATAATGCTGTCACCATCTTTAAATGTGTATTTATTTATAAAGCCTCCCATAAGAATAATCAAGTCTATTTGTTTTGGCTAACTGGAAAATGAATTTTTGAAGACTTACCCTTTTTTTCTGAAGTGTTTTGAGACTGAGTTGAAAAAGCATGAAGCACACATTAAAAACCACCTTTTAACTTGGTTAATGTCAGAAAAGGGGAATTCAGTGTTTACCTTGATTGGCTTTGATTGGAGGAGGTTTTGAGACATTTTCCTTCTGATTTTCAAAAACAGCTGAAGAAATAAATGTGTAAGAAATACCAATTTGAATGCAATGTTAAGGTTACACGTCTAAATGTAAAGATGTTTTATTCAAACTGTATAGTCATATAAAATTTATTCTCACATTTTTAGTATTCTGCCATTAATTGTGGAAACTGTTATTTAAAAATCAAATAATCTCAGAACATTCTGAAAAAGAAGAAAAAACAGATGATGGATATATGGTGCATATTTCAAAATTAAAACAAGAAAAACATTTATGCCAATGTATGTATTTTAACATCTCTCCAAATAATGAATGTAAGGAATAAGAAGTGTTACGAACACAGAGAATTTCAAATGGCAATTGGTGGAGTGAAAGATGATCAATATTTGTGACAGCCTGTTTTCAAGTTAGAACTGGCTTGGTGAAAACAACATACACGCTTCAAATCTAGTAGATTTTTGGTTAGCTCCACAGTACTTATCCAATGCTGAACATGGTTGATACCCAAATTTCAGTTAGTTCTATTTATACAAGTACAGTAAGTAGAGAAAAAAAGCACTTCTTCACACATTACAAAGGTCACAGTAATCTTAATATAGATTTATGTGGGTAACGTGGGGCAAACCATTTTTTCATCTAAGTTATAGCACTACTTTGTGTTATATTCTATCCAAAACCAGTCCTTATACTGCTTCAGCTCCGGTCTAATGAAAAGAGCTTAATTCAGGCAGGGTTAATAAACAAGAGTAGTACAAGATTTAGATTGGTTTTGAAGGAGTTAAATCATTTTCCCTTTTACAATGTATTTGAAAGTCTGTTCCAATTTTGAAAGTCTGCTTCCAATTAACTTTATATGTATTAAATTTTTGTTGTTTGCTAAAAAATCCATAACTAAAATATTTTCTTAAGACAAGGAAAGGTCATCCCTTTGTGAACACAGGATCATTCATTGACTCAGCCCACAGTTATTGTTAGCAACTTTGTAACCTTTGTGATACTATAGTTTATGTACTGGTTGTTGTGATAATGAAAATTTATGTAAAAATATATATATTTTTGTGATAATAAATAACATGTTTATGTAAACAGTAGTTATTTGAGAAAAATACTCATTAATACAAAAAGTCATGGTTAGAAAAATTTGTTTAGATGAAATGTGTTCTCAAGAACAGGTTCCTGTTTCTACTGATTAATGGTTATACTGGGGTTTTTAGAAAGACCTGTAGAGAAAATCCTTTATTATAGCTTTTTTTATTTTTTATTTTTTTACTATTACTAATTTTCAGTTGAGAAATAGCTATAGGAATTCTTTTAATTTTGTACCTGCGTGAGCACATAACTAAATAGACTTCTATCATCTGCTCGCTTTTTAACTGCCATTATGTGTTGTCAACATAAATTCAAATTATTTTAATTTTTTGCAACTAATTGCTGCTACTGCTACATAGGAGGAGAAGAGGTGTGTGCTCACCCTATGCAAGAATGAGGGATCAATATATCTTAAAAAGTTCAGGACAAGTATGCATATAAGCAACAGTAATTTGCTGAGGTGGCTTTTGACTATTTTCTCGAAGAACAGGTGCATTCCAGTTTTCCATGCTGAAATTAATATGCTGCAGATATTTATATTACTTACATAAATTATTTTTTGCATCTTTAAGAGTCCTTTCATACAACTGTAAGTCTTTCTTTTCTATAGTATTTTCTTCAGTGTTCTCATGGTAAACTTTACTAGAAAATTCCCCAAGTCCAGGAAGTAAATACTTTAAATATTAGCTCCCTCATCCCACCCTTGAACATACTCAAACCCAAATCTAAGTTATTTCTCTATTCTTCCTTACCAAAGTCAAAAACAAAATCTGGAAAATTTTGTATTTGTCTATCCAGAGTAAGAGGATGACATTTTAAAAAGCCAGTGAGTCTGTCATTCAAAAAAGAGAAACTGGTTAGAGACAATTCCTTTCAAGGAGGATGCAACTGGAATTTTAAGCAGATGACCTGCTGCTGCTGCTGCTTTGCCATTCTTACAATGACTTTATGTAGGTTTCATTCCTGTCTGCTAATGTGACTCAACTTGTTGTATATAAAATTGTTATAAATATTGATGATAATTGTTAAGCATGATATAGTGTTCTATGATAGCAGCTCAACTACTCAGGAGATAATGATCTTCCTTGGGAAATGTCAATCAATCATGAGAGATCCCCTGTTAAGGAGAGAAGAGGAGAAGGGTAAAATGGGACGGAAAATGGCCAAACAAAGGGAAGAGGAAGAAAGGGAAAAGGGAGCATTTTGATCAGCATTTTGATTCAAAGCTTTAGTGTGGTTTTGATGTAAATACCCTGACAATCCTTCTTCTCTCTGTCTATATTTGTCTTGCACTGCATTTTGATATATGCAAAACAGATTTCTTTTTAAGGGCACAAAATGGGAATTTCCACTCCAGGAGTGCCGCAAAGGTTCTCCAGTCTTTAAGGGGACACAAGGAGCAACAGCCAGTCCTTTAGAGGGCTTCAAACCACCTGTGTGTTAGGGATGTTCAGTACAGACTAAACTATGCCATTGTAAACACTGTGGGCCATATGTAGCTACTCATACTCATGTAGGGAGCTCAACTACCTCTTTAATATACTGATCTTTGAATGCACCCTCACTAATTTTTCAGACGACACCAAACTAGGTTCGAGTGTTGATCTACTTGAGGCTAGGAAGGATCTACAGAGGGACCTGGCCAGGATAGATCAATGGGCCAAGGCCAATTGTATGAGGTTCAATAAGAACAAGTGCCAGGTCCTGCATTTCAGTCACAACAATCCCAGGCAAGACCACAGACTTGGGGAAGAGTAGTTGGAGGGATGCCCAGCAGAAAAAGACCTGTGGTTACTGGTGGACAGCTGGCTTAACATGAGCCAGCAGTGTGGCTAGGTGGCCAAGAAGGCCAACAGCATCCTGACTTGTATCAGGAATAGTATGACCAACAGGACTAGGGAAGTGATCATGCCTCTGGACTCAGCACTGGTGAGGTCTCACTGCAAGCGCTGTGTTCAGTTCTGGGCCCCTCACTACAAGAAGGACATTGGAGCCTGTCCAGAGGAGAGCTACCAGCTCATGAGGGGTCGAGACAACGAGTGGTATGAGGAGAGGCCGAGGGAACTGGGCATGTCTAGTTTGGAGAAGAGGAGGTTGAGGGGAGACCTCGTTGCCCTTTACAACTACCTGAAAGGAGGTTGTAGAAAAGTAGGTGTTGGCCTCTTCTCCCAAATGAATGACAGGACCAGAGGAAATGGTCTGAAGTTGCAGCAGGGGAGATTCTGATTAGATAATTAAGAAGAATTACTTTATTGAAAGGGTGGTCAGGCACTGGAACAGCCTGCCCAGGGAGGTAGTTGAGTCACCATCCTTGGAGGTATTTAAGAAATGTGTAGATATAGCACTTCAAGGCATGCTCTAGTGGCCAAGATTGTAGGGGAGAGGGGTTTGTGCGAATGGTGATCTCAGAGGTCCTTTCCAACCCTGACTATTTTGTCATTCTGTGTTCTCATCCTAGTGTGCTAAACTGATTTCTAATGTAAATTATTTCTTACTTTGCCTTTTTTAACCATAGCAAAGCCTAAAAAAATGCATTGGTCTAACTGATTATACTAGTTTTGGGTTGAGATAGAGTTAATTTTCTTCTTGTGTTGATAGCACAGAGATGTTTTAGTTATTGTTGAGCCATGCTTACATAGAGTCAAGGCCTTTTCTACTTCTCTGACTGCCCCATCAGGGAGATGATTGGGGGTGCAGAAGGAGTTGTGAGGGGACACAGCTGGGACAGCTGACCTCAAATGGCTAAGGGGGTATCTCATACCATATGACATTGTGCTCAGCAATAAAAGCTGGAGGAAGAAGGATGAAGGGGGAGATATTCAGAGTTCTGATGTTTGCCTTCTCAAGTAACCATCCTGTGTGATGAAGCCCTGCTTTTCAGCCCATGGCTGACCACCTGCCTGCCAATGGAAAGCGGCAAATTAATTTCTTATTTTGCTTTGTTTGAGTGCACAGCCTTTACTTTCCCTGTTAAACTGTCTTTATCTCAGTGCACAACCTTTCTCACTTTTACCCTTCCTATTCTCTCCCCCATCCCACTGGAATGGGAGTGAGCAAGTGGCTGAGTGGAGTTACCTACTGGAGTTAAACTGTGACACTTACATTTTTTAGGGATAGGTGGTATGGGTAGTCTGTTTTAGACTACATTGCAGAACTCAGCAGCTTTATCTCACT
>VXBW01000362.1:304458-393444 GCA_013400375.1 Thinocorus orbignyianus | reverse complement strand
TTTTTTTTTTTTTTGCTTGTATCACAGGTATTGGTTTAGAACTGAAAGAAAGATTTTACTGGTAGTTTTGCTTTTGTGAATATAGAGTTTTGGAGAAAATAATGAAACGTGGACTACATCTAAATAAATAGTCACCACAGAATCACGGAATCGTTGAGGTTGGAGGGTAACTCTGAGCCACCTAGACCTGGTTGTACAGGTGGCTTTTGAATATCTGCAAGGTGGAAGGCTCTACAACCTCCTGGGGTGACCTGTTCCAGTGCTCAGTGACATTCACAGCAAAAAAAGCTTTTCCTGTTGTCCAGATGTAATCTCCTATGTTTCCTTTCGTGGTCCTTTCCTCTGGTCCTGGTACTGGGTATCACTGAAAGGAACTTAGCTCCATCCTCTTTGCACCCTCTCTTCAGGTATTTTTGTACCTTAATAAGATCCCTCCTGAGCCTTCTCTTCTCCAGGTTAAGTAGTTACAGCCTTTCCTCACAGAAGGAGTGTCTCATCATCATGATCATCGAATTTTTCTGGAGTATGTCCATGTCTCTCTTACTGGGGAGATCAGAACTTTACATAGTACTCCAGGCATAGACTTCTCATTGCTTAGTGGGCTGTCCCCAGCATATGTTGGTGTCTAGGAGGAGCAGGATTTTGCAATTCACTTGGTTGAACTTCACGATGCTCCTGTCACCCCATTTCTCCAACATGACCCTCTGGTGTAACAGCTACTCCTCCTGGTATTTTATCACCTGTAAACTTGTTGTGAGTACACTCTGCTCCATCATACAAATCATTAACGAAAATGTTGAAACATAGCGGACCCAGTATTGAGCTCTGGAGTACACTGCCAATTTCTGGCCTCCAACTAGATGTTGCACTGTTGATTACAACCCTCTGGGCACAGCCACTCAGCCAATTTTCAGTCCACCACTGTTTGCTCATCCAGCCCATCCATCAAGAGCTTGTCTATGAAGATCTTACAGCAGACAGGTAGAAGTTACTGAAGTCCAGGCAGAAAATACCCACTGTGCTTCCCACCTCAGTAGGCCAGTCTTTTAATCATAAAAGTTTATCAAGCTGGTCAACAATGACCTCCTTTTGGTGAAGTTATGCTGACTATTCCTGATTATTTTCTTGTCCTTCGTTTACCTGGAAATGGTTTCCAGGATTAAGTGTTCCATTACCTTCTCAGAGATCAAGGTGAAGCTGAGTGGTCTCTAGTTCCCTGAGTGGCTTTTATGTTGCTAACAGATTTAAATTATAAATATTATTATCGCTTGTGTCACAAGATGAGTTGGATAGCTATTTTTGGAACAGGCTGCCCAGGGAAGTTGTTGATGCCCCATCCCTGGAAGTGTTTAAGGCCAGGTTGGATGGGGCTTTGAGCAACCTGCTCTAGGGAGAGGTGTCCCTGCCCATGGCAGGGGGGTTGGAACTTGATGATCTTTAAGGTCCCTTCCAACTCTAACCATTCTATGATTCTGTGATTTTTACTTGATAATATTTCTCCATGCACTAGTAATATGATGATTTTTTCAATAACCTAACAAAGCAAGTCTGAATATTCAAGAGTGCTCCAGTAGTAATCAGGAGAGTGTTATTACTTTGAAAACCACTGAGAGATTTAAAAGAAGAAAAAAGGATAAATCACGAGAAGCACACAGACGTGCTGGCATATGTTTAGCTGAGACAGACACCTTAATCTGAATCTATCAAGAATTTGTTCCAAACATAGCAGTGTTCCCCACCATGCTACTTTAACCTCTATCAGAGTTGAACTTACAAAGTTGATGGACATAAGCAAGGGAAGGGAAAATGGAGGAAGGAAGGAGGGCAGAAAGGAGGATATTCAGAACACTGGGAATGAGGAGAAAGAGAGATCTAATGGGGTCTCTGAGACAGAGGGTTGCACTACCTGCAACCTAACTGGGATTTGAAGCACAGGGCCATGTGGGAAGGGCAAGAGGACAACTTTGGGCACTAAACAATCTCAGAGTGATCGAAGGGGCTTCAGTCTTTAACCCAGTCAGCTGGACTTCCATTAAAGAGGCAACAACAGGAATATCTGGGAGCAAATATTCACATTTGTTGCAACATCATTTTTAATACACACAAATGTCTTTGGTATTCATCCTTTAATAATTCTAAACCTGGGATCTGTTCCAAACCAGCACATTGTCTATCACAATTCCAATGTGGCTTTAACTCAACTGGTATTTTTAGAAAGGAATTTTACTATTTTTAAGGCATTCAAACCATGTATCTTCCCCCCTGAACATCCACTTCATAAACAAAAATCTACTCTGCTGATCTTCCTTAGATTCTTACATGGTTGGCCCTAAAATGCATCTCTGATTTTTTTTCATATTTGGTCCACCTATATTTAATTTGCAGAGAACCATGGCATCTATGTGTCAGTTCACAGTGTAACTTGCTTTTGCCATGGATTAAGTAAAAAATGTTCTGAATGATGTAGCAAAGCCACAGTGGCCACTACTTAATGGGACTTTGCCGTTATTTTGATGCTGTACCTCAGTACATACGCCTGGATTAGAAAGCATTCCAGTTACTTTCTGCCTTACTGTTTTTTAGTTACAGACACTGTATTGTCACATCATTAGTCCTGTATTACGTGTTCTCTTGTAGTGACTTATTAAGTAATGCTATTTTCCTTGTAGCTTTAGCAGACCACTCTTCTCTAATTGAAGGAGTTCTGCTGTCTGAGAAGCAGTATGTTTCCTAAGTAAAGTACAGCAACAGGCAGGAAACTTAAATTCTTTTAGCGTTTAGACAGTGACTCACAGTTTGACTTTGTGCAAATCACTTAGGAGGTTCAAATTTACAAGCATCTGCACAAAGTTTGGGTATCTTCATTTTATTACCTACCACAGAGTTTTGTCCTGGGAGGCGCTCAAGACAGAGAACAGCAGTTAAAGGCAGTGAGAGGTGCAGGTGCTTGACATATTCAAAAATCAGGATAGTATTAAAGCATTTCAAAGTCAACATCTTAAAGCCCCAGGTGATTTCAAGCATTTTTTTAATGTTGCTTTGAAAAATACTGCTCCCTGATTTCCCTATCTGCAAATAGAAAATAATAGCCTTCCTAAGGTCTGTTGATTGGAAATGTTTGTAAAACTTTTTAGGTGTTCTTCTGTTATAAAATGAGACATCTACTCAGCCATTTTAGTATTATTAAGTTGCACATGTTGGAAGCGTCACAAACAAGACCAGATGGGAATAACCCGCTGAAACTTAGATTCACTTTGCTGCACTGTGGCTGTTCACCAGGATGTCTGATAAACAAGATCCAGTCAGTCTTCACTGCACGCCGATCCACGTTATTGGGTACCTCATGAGTCAAAACAAAAAATGAGTTAGTCATAATCCTGCCTTTCCTCCTAGGAAGTGACACACATCTGTGAAAAATAATCTGTGGTTACAAAGGTGAAAGAAAGTATCCCATTAATTAGACTCAAAAAATAAGTACTTTACCACAATTAAAAAGTATCCAAGCAAACAGATGTAGCAGAAGTTGAACTCAGAAGAGTTCATCGTGAGATGATTACTTGCATTGGCAACCAGCAATGACAGTGTGCTGGTTTCCAAAAGGTATTATTTTACTGACAGTGCCAGCAGCAGCAGTGCCAGAAGAAACATCATCACTGATAGAAAGGTGCAGCAACACACCCCTGTCTGTGAACACAAAGATCCAGCTGGAGTGGAGTTTGGTAACAGCTTTGGCCAAGGAACTTGCTCACAGTTTGCTTCTCCCACCAACATAAACATGTTTTACTGTGTAGCAGCAAGCTACAGTGGCATGACAGGGTGCTTAGCAGAGATTACACTATGACAAGACGATATGTATGAGAAAAATATGAGAATAAACTCAGCAGCGAACTGTCACAACCTAAAAAGTTACCCACCCTGTGAGTATATAGAGATTGACACTGTTGGTTTGTAGGATTCCGTTATACACAGGGAGATGAAGAGTCGCATCCTCTAAATTTCTCTGATTGATTATAGATAATCATAAATACCATACAAATCACCCCTAGCAAGAATACTCCCCCAAAAACCTCACCACTAGCAGGTATACTTATAATTAATAAAGTGAATATATGTATACATCTATTACAAATTACTGTCAGTAATCAATATTATAGTATCAATCAATAGTATGGCAGCAGTCAATAACAGCAATCAATATAGCAGCAATCAATTGTATAGCAACAATCAACGCAATAACATTAACATTAGTGAATCAACTTCTCACCAATATAACAGTAGATACAATTACGATAGATTACTTATATGGATATATAATACCAGTGTTGAATTAGATTTCAAAAAGGGCCAAACTGTTCCAAAGGAGAAGACAAACCAATCACTAAGAGGGACCCAAACATCCCAGAGGTGGGAGGACAAATTGAACCGACCCCCAGAAGTGGACCCAAAGCAGGGACTGTTGAAGTAACATAACCTCACTTCAAAAACGATCCACATCACAGAGTCTGGAATCAGCCAGGCATCCCCAATGAGAACCCAAGACCTTGTAGAAAGTTTGGGTAGAGTTCAACTTGCTTGGGAAAGTAAAAATATGTACAGCAGTACAGTATGTACAGCATAAGAAGTTTTCAGAGAGAGATGCTCAATTTTCAATAAAAATTAAGTGCTTTTTATACTATAGAGACATAAGAGGACACCACCAATCTGAGCAGCCAATAAATGCTCTTAATGTGTGTTCTTCACCTGGAACAGTCAGAAGGTGATGGTGTTTCTATTCTTTAAACCGAATTTTATGTTCCCACACTACTTTCACTGTCTTAGACAGTAAGTTGCTGTTACAGCTTCTTGGGTTTTACTCTTACTGATGCTACCTCAGGATGTCATCTGTTTCTGTGTTGCCCAACTGTTCTTCAAAGAGGCCAGCTGCACTTTTCAAGGATGCTTTTTGATCCCAGGCTCACAGCTCCCAGACCAGCAGAAATTTTCTTTTCTTAGTAATTTTCCCCTTTTTAACCAGGCAACCTTTCTGGCTGCTCACATCACAAAGTTATAGTATTGGTTATGATTTAGAGTAAAATCCCAAACTAAAGCTCACAGGACTGTATTATTCACCTTTTACAGTCTTCTCTGCTGATGCTA
The DNA here is from genome assembly GCA_013400375.1 of Thinocorus orbignyianus. Taxonomy (NCBI): domain Eukaryota; kingdom Metazoa; phylum Chordata; class Aves; order Ciconiiformes; family Thinocoridae; genus Thinocorus; species Thinocorus orbignyianus. The sequence goes on along the minus strand of VXBW01000362.1, from coordinate 388,308 downwards.
GTGAATCCAGGAAACAGAAACTAAATACTGTACCACCTAGAAACATTTTCCCACTGGGCAAATGAGCATCTTTTGGAGCTGAATGTGTGTCCTTGAAGTTTCATGTATAGGGCTAGCAATTATCTGTGGCTGTAGAATTTTGCTGTGTCAAAATCTGCATCTAAGCAATTGGGTTCTTCCATTACTGAATGCTGTTGTTGTTGTGCTCATTGTAACACTTCATCTGGTGACCTTTCACTTACCAGTTCATCTTTCCATATTTTTCTTTCTGGAAAATGGGCATTTACTGTATGGGCATTTACTAAAACGTAAAAAAGTGGACATTTACATTGAGGTGCAACATTGAGCTGCTGGAGCGAGTGAAGAGAAGGGCAACAAAGCTGGTGAGGGGTCTGGAGAATAAGTCTTATGAAGGGAGGTTGAGGGAACTAGGGTTGTTCAGCCTAGAGAAAAGGAGGCTGAGAGGAGACCTTGTTGCTCTCTACAGATACCTGAAAGGAGGTTGTAGAGAGGCAGGGGTTGGTCTTTTCTCCCAAGTCACCGGCAATAGCACAAGAGGAAATGGCCTCAAGTTGCACCAGGTGAAGTTCAGATTGGATACTAGGGAAAAAAAATTACACTGAAAGGGCGATTAAGTGTTGGAATGGGTTGCCCAGGGAAGTGGTTGAGGTATTATCCCTGGAGGTATTTAGAAGATGGTTTGACACAGTGCTTAGTGACATGGTCTAGTGATGTTTTTTTATCAGTTAGGTTGATGGTTGGACTAGGTGATCTTATAGGTTCCTTCCAACCTAGACTATTCTTTTACTCTGTGATTCTAATTCTATTTTGAAAAATTTGTGATATACTGCAGATAATACCTGTGATAGGTGTTATAGATGGTACAGTCACCATTGTTATTGTCATTAAAATGCGGAGGTGGAAGATGGACTATTATGAGATCATGCCTACTGTTTCAGAAACCTGTGGAAGGAAGGTGTATGTCAGTAGTCAGTACAAAAGTACTTGTGAGTATCAAGACATCCTTCAAATTTAAAGATGGACCTGTTGCTATATATTTAAAGACTTGAGTAACAGTCTCTGTATCTCCCTGCTGAACTAAAATTTATTAATAAATTATTTTATTGAGCTTACTGAGCTCCAGAGAGTATGCATATATTTGAAAGAAATTCTTAGATTCACAGACTTCATAAAAATTTTCCTATAGTTAAGTCTATTAACAGTAACAGGCTAAAAATAACTCTGAGGATCATAACCTGCCACTCAATATATGATATATATCATTCCTTTGTGCTTTTAAATAACAATTTCTTATCACTGCAGTATTTGGCTTTTAGTTTCTAAGTGGAATAATTTTCTTCTTCATTTAAGTTCAAAATTAGACTCGTCATCCCTTGAGCTGACCAAACTATTGCCTATAATACAAGTACAGAAGTGCTTTCACACTTCTGAATAAATCTGTTGAAATCCTTACTTATCTCCTATTAATGTATGTATTATATCTTTGAATCCTGTGAGGATAAATTCAAAGCAGAAGTGAAAGGATAATGTGAGATGGGAGAAATAACTAGCTCCAGTAGTTGTATTTAAGTTCTATCTTATATTATCTTGTCTTTTAAAAGGCTTGGACTGAAATTACAACCTGTGCAATGACCGGTACACTTGATAACAAAGCTGAGGAGCAATTTCTTGCTTTTAAGATTTCCTGGTATACTTACCCTCTGTGTCTCTTTTCATATTGCCTTTTAATCTTCACCTCTGAAGACTGCATGTGCAATATCAGAAACAGATTGAAGCAGGAAAGCAGAGTAAAAAGATGTCAAATGGAAAACTTTACACTTAGAAACCAAAAGCAGTCTTGAAACGCACATACATAGTGGAAATACTTGGGGTTTTATAGCAAGTATATACTTCAATGCAACCTACAGCACAAGGCCTCACAGAGGACATTTAGTACAAAAATTGTCTTTGATTTTAATGAAAACTATGTTTGCTGAGGATGGTGCTGTCTACCTTGAAGCCACCAGGTAGTCTGGCTGCACAGCAGGAATCTCTTGCCTGTAGCATAGACACAGACAGAAAGACTCCCTTCAACTGTCTAAGATGCATGGAGTTTCCTCCTGTGCAACATGGGAGGCATTGTGTTTCTTAGAGAAGCTTCTTCTAGAAAGGTGATATTGCCCTGACACATTTTTGAATCAGCTAAGAACCATGAGCCCATCTGACATAATAGGAAAGAGGCTAAACAAAGTGGGCAAAGATACGATTTGGTCACTTCAAGAAAAGCAGAATTACTGAATAGGCAGGTGAGCTAAAAGGTAACTGTATTTCTGAACTGTGCTGCATCAGAAGCAGTAGATTTGTTTAATAAGTGCAGAAGGGCAAGTCAATTGCCAGGATATTTTAAGGAAACATGAAGGATGTTGTGCTTCTACACAGAATGAAACTTTGAAAGGGCATAACTTTTCTGTGAGAGGTCAAAAGCAGGAGAAAGATCTATACATCTCTCAAGCTATTTTTTTTTTCTAGCTAACTACAGTAGCTTTCAATCAAATATGTCCCCAAACCTATTACCTATTTCCCTCTCCTACCTTGCCCTTCCAAAATATTTAATAATTTTATCACTGCTTCCCCTTTCTAACAGAAAAAAATTCGCTGATTCTTAAATGATCATTAATGAGAATGTAATCTGTCTTGACTGAGGTTCACTGGGAGACTGCATAGCCCTACAGTGTGAGCTATTCTTCACAGCCTTCCTGCATAGCCTTTCTATGGATACTGATTTTACACCTCTCTTCTACTCTAATTTCCTGTTCACTCTGTAGTATAGCATCTATTAGTCACAGAAAGTTGGAAAGTATAAGACTCTGCTGCTGGGGTACTCTGAGGCTTGCAAATAACCACAGAAAGGTTTTAGACCTTTGGGTGTAATGGGCTGTAAAAGTAAAAGCTGTGATTTATTGTTTCTTGCTGTTGCTGAAACCTAATGGCTAGCTGAGCTTCTATGGAGTTCAGTGATCTGCAGATGTTTCTACCTAATAAGAAGTTTGAATAAATTGTGGTTCTTTTCCTTTTAATGAATCGTACTTTCATGTTATTGTGCAACCTTTTTTGACACTGAAAATGATACAGATTTATTTTTATTTTTTATATATATATAAATAAATATATTTATTTGATTTTCAAATCATGTTGTAAAAACCTCAGATTAATTAGCCTCTTCCTTCATGTTAAATCAATCTAAAAATAAAAAATATGAATATATAGGCATATGGATAAGTATGAACACATAGCAATAGCTTACATTGTACACACACAGTCAAACAGATCATGAAGATACACCTCTGTAAATTATGCAAGAGAAAGAAACTCCAGGAAACAGAAAAATAAAGTACAAAACATACCTAAAATAGATACCTTAGGTTCCTAGGATTTGTCTGGCATTATTTCAACAGAGAAAAAACAAAACAAATCAAAACAAACAAGAAAAAAAAAAAAAACCAACAAAAAATCCCCACCCAAACTCCAACATATATATATATGAAGTGCTGCAGCATGACATGATTCTTAAGGGCAATGTTTTCCTTTCCCAGGTGTGGCTGTAAACTCTGCAGGCAAATGATTGATCAGCTTAATAACACCTAGGAATTAGTTGCAAAAGTTGATGTGAGGAAGTGGAATTTTTATGCTCAAGATATCTTTATGTCTGGAAAAGAAACACATCTTACATGTAAATTCAGTAATTTATTGTAAGTATAATTTAAATCCTAACTGTCTACTTGACGAATTCTTATTAGTTCATTTCTTATTATTACAGGAAAAAAAAAAAAAGAAATAAAGAAAATTATATTATTGCAGGAGAAGTTGAAATTTCCACATATACACTCCTGATACTTACCGCTTTTATGTTGCTGTTCAGCCTGGGAAGGGAGTACAAGTAGTTGTCAGCATCCAGAGTCTTTCACTGGGACTCACGTGGGTGATTTATTCCTCGTTGTCATAGAATCATAGAATTATCTAGGTTGGAAAAGACCCTTGGAATCACCAAGTCCAACCCTCTACCCTGTTCTACAAAGTTCTCCCCTACACCATATCTCCCAGCACCACATCTAAACAACTCTTAAACATGTCCGGGGTTGGTGACTCAACCACATCCCTGGGCAGCCTATTCCAGTATCTGACCACTCTTTCTGTGAAAAATTCTTTCCTAATGTTCAGTCTAAACCTACCCTGTTGGAGCTTGAAGCCATTTCCTCTTGTTCTATCACTAATTGCCTGCAAGAAGAGACCAGCATCAACCTCCCTACAGTGCCCTTTAAAGTAGTTGTAGAGAGTGATGAGGTCTCCCCTCAGCCTCCTTTTCCTCAAACTAAACAATTCCAGCTCCTTCAACAGCTCTTCGTATGATTTGTTTTCCAGGCCCTTCACCAGCTTCGTTGCCCTCCTCATTTTCAAGTTTGCCAACATGCTCACAGCTTGCTATTTTTTCACTCATATTCAAGTGCATGCTTCGTCTCGACTTACTATTTATGGCACACTTTACATGTGTTAGATACATGTTGTTTGTTCTCTTTGTTGCCTGCAAAACTGATTTTGCCAGGTCTGCACCTCCTTAGCTGAAAGCTAGTGGGTCGTTTATAGCCATTGGGTCTCCGTCATCAACCTGTGTCTTTTCTCCTGTCATTATGTGCCTACCCTTCTCTGCACTGCAGCCTGCAGCCCCACTTTCAAGGTCCCTTTTGTCATATCACGGCTATATTCCTCTATGCTACATCATTATATTACAGTCATAAATACTAGATTATGCACAGAATAACTACTTGTTACCACTACCTATATGAAGGTAGGTAACTAGCCACCTTCTATGTACCATAGAAGGATAAGCAAAAGCAAAATGAAATGGCCCTAGTTACCTGGTCATTTCGAAAACTGCTGTTACAGCTCTACCAGCTGAAACAAAGCTTAACTAAGTAAAAGAAGTTCAGACAGAGTAGACCTGACCAGTCCCAGTCTTGAGGCTTTGCAAAGTTTGTACAAAGATTTGAGAATCCATTCCATTCAGAGTAGTACCTAGTGTCTTTCTACCTCTTAGGTAAATGAGATGCTCCATGGCTGAAGTATGCAATATCCAGGTGCTGATTAAGGAATGTCATATTTTAGTCAAAGGGAATAAATAATGGTTGTGCTGGAGGTGGGAGCTGAAGCTATTCCTCTCAGAGATGGGTAAAAGTTCACTCCTTTCAGGATGTGTCTCTAACTGGTTGCTAACAAACAGACGCTAAAAAGACAGGAGGAAGGTGTGACATTCCTTACTAAAGGTGTGTCATAAAATACAATTTTGAAGGTTTACTAGGTAATGAATTTTTGCTACTTGGTGCTTTGGATAACAGAGTGTATTTGTAGGCTTTCTTACTTGGATTCTTACTTGCATAGATAATCATTAGTGAATAAAAAAGAACAAGTACTGTAATGGAAAGAAAAGTGAGATCTAATTCTCTCTCTTCCGATATGGTGATTTTATCACTGTTTTTTCTGTAATCTTTCCCTTCATAATCTTTATAAAATTTCACTGTTTTCTACAAGGTGATACAGCTCTAACAGAAGGGTGAGCGTTTACCTTCCTCTACCTCACAAATCTAAACGGTTGCTGAACTGCAGATGGAGCTTTGAGTCATTCAAGCAGTACAGGATTGAGCTGTAATATCACTTAGGTCAATTCTTATTTACTAGACTGGTCTACAAAAAGTTAGTGAGAACATCATCAGAATTTCTCCCTTGTACTGATTTTTTTTTTTTCTTTAATATGCAATTTAAGTCAAAATTGCTCTTCAGTCCCTGAATTCTAAAGGCAAAATCTAGGTAAATTTTTAGTTCTAGCTTCAAGGCCAACACAGTGAGGAAAGACTGTTCATAATTCTCAAGTACACTAGCTATGAAATTGGTAGCTTGTTCTACCACAGTGACTTTGGTAGAAGAAATTTAGACAACTAATACATTTCCTGGCAATGACATAGACAATTCTGACTAGGATGGTTAATTGGCTTTTATTTATTTTTATGTTTGTTATTTACTAGGCCCCAAATTATTTAACAGTTGTAGTTCCCAGCCGCTCACTGATTCTCGGGAAAATATCATAAGTAGAGAATAATTTGGAACAGGAAGATATCCTTGTGAGTCCTTTATTCAGGATAAAGCATTGCCAAAGTTAAGGGAAGAAACATCGGAGAACAAAACTCATGTTGGGTACAAGACAAACTGGGAAAAATGAAAGCTTTAAGATGAACAGTGAAAGATTTAAGAGTCCTGCACTTGGGACATGGCAATTCCAGGCACAAATACAGGCTGGGCAGAGAATGGCTGGAAAGAAGCCCTGAGGAGAAAAGACTTGTGGGTGTTGGTGGATGAGAAAGACAACATGAGCTGGCAGTGCACACAGTGCTGGCCAGAAAGCCAACCGTATCCTGGGCTGCATCAAAAGAAGTGTGACCAGCAAGTCGGGAGAAGTGATTCTCCCAGTCTACTCTGCACTCGTGAGACCCCACCTGGAGTACTGTGGCCAGCTCTGGAGTCCTCAACATAGAAAGGACATGGAACTGTTGGAACAGGTCCAGCGCAGGGCCACCAAGATGATTAGAGGGATGGAGCACCTCTCCTATGAGGACAGGCTGAGGGAGCCTGGGCTGTTGATCCTGGAAAAGAGAAGGCTCCGGGTAGACCTTACAGCAGCCTTCCAGTATCTGAAGGCAGCCCATGGGAGAGCTGGGGAGGGACTCTTTGTCAGGAAGTGTAGTGATAGGACAAGGGGTAATGGTTTTAATTTGGAAAAGGGAAGATTTAGATTAGATATTAGGAATAAATTCTTTCCTGTGAGGGTGGTGAGGCACTGGAACAGGTTGCCTAGAGAAGTTGTGGATGCCCCATCCCTGGAAGTGTTTAAGGCCAGGCTGGATAGGGCTTTGAGCAACCTACTCAATGATCTTCAAGGTTCCTTCCAACTCTTAATGATTCTATGATGTAACTATATTTACTGTTTAACTAATAAAACCTTCTGCAGAAGAAATGCTGATTTTTGACCTTCATGTGAAAATTAATTAATAGAAGAGCTTGCCCAGCATCACAACAGTGGTGGGGATTTGTTTGCTTTTCAGGAGGTTTGTGGGTTTTGTTTTGTTTTTCTAATTGAGGAGGCTTACAATTGTTCAAATTCAATGAAAGCATGATTTCACTGTTCTTACCAATCTAATTCAATGATTGGACATCTAAGTAGAAGAGACTCTAGTTCAAACAAGTCTAATGCTAAGGAAGTATTGTGCTGTATTTTTGAGATGATGAACCAAATGGTGACACATGACTCTAGCATAATTTCAAATGACCGATTTGAAAATGAAGTAATCAGTGAAGTTGTAATTGCATGTTATCTGGAAAAGGTCACTTCAAGAAAAAAATAATACGAGAAAGCATCTTTAGAAAAATACTCATGAGGTGGTTTAAATTCAAACAGCAGATATTATTTTATATTCCTTCCATCATAGACAAAAATACATAAACATAAAAGGCTAATAATGTCAATCTGTAACTTTTCCACTCTTCTCAGTACTACCCTTTCTTTATATGGTAGCAGATGAAAAAAACCTCCTCATTCCTGTTTCTTTTTTGTTTATGGTGTAAGAAATACCATTTTTCCCCCCCTAACACACAAAACAAAACACTTTTGAATCCTGTATCAATTCTGAAACAAGAAAGCTATCTCAGATTTAATTCCTACAGCCAACCAACATTGTCATGTTGTGCAACATACACTGAATGAAACATGAAAGTCAAATGGGCAGATCTACATGTACAAGAAGGTTTGTGTGATCTAAGGCTTGAAATAAAGCTCTACAAATACACATAAATTCTTTTTCTTTTTCTGTTCCACAGGTTACCGAAAAGGAGTCCTAATACATTTTGATACAGCTCAGCCCCTAAGCATCAGCAGTTTTCACTCATACGAGAACTATTCTGTGGACATCATTTCTGTTTCGAAGAGCAACTTCTGTACCGCCAACAGGAGAGTTGAGGTAGTGGATATTTAAACAAATTTGCTTTTGGAATATGCTTATGAGCTTTATTGCTTGCATTTATCAGTTTATAAAATTAATATAGCCCTCACCATCAGTTTAACTTCAATAAGCTTAGAAATAGAACATAGATCAAAGAAAAAAATCCAGTTTTCTGAATTATAATATAGTTATGTTTCTCACCACAATCTTGTAGAAGGTTCTATCTTGAAAGTGTTTACCACTCTTTGTAAATGTTTTTAAATAATTACTGCAGTATACTCTTAACTTGAGTACACTGAATAACTTTTTAAATAATTTTTGTCTCATGTTTAATACTACCTGATTAGTTCTGGAAAACTCTAGATAAATTTTAGAGACAAAGTCTATATTGCATTTCTAACCTCTCAGGTTTTCCAATGTGTCTTGGCCCAGTTCTAGAATATGGTGGGTTTGTTACAGAAATCTAAAAACATAGGAAAGTTCTCATGAAGACAAACCTAAAGACCAAAAATAATGCACCCTGCTTGGCAGCTACAGTTTGTTCCCAATGAATATTAAGTGATTTGTGTAATTCAGTGCATGTTTATTAGAATATTCAAATAATAAAAATCTGTATTAACAAAGCAGGTGAATGTCAAAAGTTGTGTGCTCATTAAGAACTTACTGTGATACAAACCAGTGTGATATAACAGCTGTAGGTATGAGTCACTGGAATTTGATATTTATTATCCAGATGAATGATGGATATTCACTTTAAATTTATCATGAGTACAGCCACAGATGGAAATAAGATGGAGTAAATGTCTGTGGTTATCTGTTAACTGGTGTGCTTCATCATTTAATAGCTGAATGACTTATGATCATGTAGTTCAGAACACCTCTAATTAATTTCTGAGTTGAGTCTTTATTCTCAACCTCAAACTATGGTTTATTAATAGGTCAACATAAAGAGCTTGCTGAAGTGTAATGTGTGGCTGTGCGTATTTGGAAGCACATAGTTCATTGTTGGATGTCAGATGTTTTACCTGCCTACCCAACTAATTGAGAATCATATCAGAAAACTAGAAAGCCATTGTAATGAATGAGACAGACAGTGACCTCCAAACAGACATAACTGAATTAGAACTGATGAACTTGATATGAGTAGATTCACGGTGTCATTTTAAATATAACACAGTTCAACTCATTTTTCTGCTTTTGACAATGTACTGCAACCACTAGAAGAATAAGAAAGATAGGCAGGTGAATTTTAACTTGTTTACTTTGTACATTCGTTATTAGAGTAGCACATTTATTGAAGGATATTCTTTTTCTAAAAAAGCATTTTGGCTCTGAGTGCATGAAAATGAGGCTTTCTGGCATCTGAGAGGTGTCTTTAACGTCCTTGAGGAGCAATAGGAGGAGAATAGAGGGAAGAGTTTTTTCTCGAGCTATAAATGAAAAATTGCTCTCTCTTCTCTTTCATGCCAAAGAACAGCAAAGATAAATTTAAGCCATAATTTTGTTAGAAAGTTTAACTTTCTATGAATTTGTTTCTCAAAATAATAACTGTTTATAGGCTGAATAATTGTGTGTCCTGTGTCAGAATTCTATTAGTCTTTAGGCTGGAGGCTTTTGATAGTCCCAATTTTGACAAATATGCCAGGATTATTTGTGCAGACATTCTTTCTACATAAATCTGTAATCTCAAGTGACAGAACTAACTTCTGGGCCACCAGCCTTTGTGCATGATGTTGCTCTATTGCTCTGTTGCAATAGAGCATAACTGAGTCTTGTGTCTGTTTCTTAAATCCACATGGTCTGTACCAAATAAATGTTAAAGTGCTCACTTGTAGGAATTCCTATGTGAAAAAATAACATAAATTGCCAGCGAAACAGAAATCATGCTGTGTTTTGTTCCACTTCTAAAAGGAATTAAGATGATTTGGCACAATTTAAAGCTTAAGCAGGAGCTGCTTATTTAGTGGTGACGAGTATGCCCTCAAAACGGTGTCTTTGGTGCTCCATGCCATTAACCTCCCAGTAAGTACACATTCTGAAATAAAACAGATTAAGGGAAAACACTCATCTCCCCTGACTAAAGTCCCTTGAATTTTTCTCAGTTCTGAGATCCAGGAATAATTTCATCCCTCCTTTCCCAAAATGCAGAAGATCTCCATTTTTTTGTCTAGGGTTCTACTAACTCCTCTGTTTCTGTTCTTTCATTTCCGTGACTTATCCCTTGCTGCGTTTCCCAGGAACAAGGTTTACATACACAACTGTTAAATCAGAGTAGTTGGTGCAAGTCATCTTCATTTTAAGTTAATCACCCAGAGAAATGTAGAACAGCAATATCAAAGCTTACATAAACAAAAGAAATCTCTCTGATGCGTATTTTTGAATAGTCTGTGTCAGTCTTTTAATACTCTCTGTCTTTACCACGTGGACCATAGTGATTCCATTTAATAAATCTTTTTAGAACTGACCTTTCTTTCAAATTTGGCTGGAAAAAATTGCACCAGTTCAGAAAAACAGTTGTTAAAATGGGCTATATAGGGGTTTTGTGTACCGTTATTGATGACTTGAAATTCTGACAGTTGTAATAGTGATGGACAGGAACAAAAGTAGCAGTGATTTCCTGAAATAAAACTCTGTATCATCTTCCAAATGTGAAGATTTCAATATATTAACATACTGAGAGAGTGGAAGGACCTGACTCGAATTAGTCATTTTCTGAATGTGTAGAATTTAACAATCCTTAAGTGGCTCATGCTGGATAAAAGAAAAACAGAAAAATGACCTTTATCTTTGTCACCACTGCAAATCATGTTGTTCCACTGTTTCAGTGATGCGTAGAGGTGGAAATAACAGAGATGAGTACAATAGACTTTTCCATAGACTGAGTTTTCCAGGTCATTTAATTCTCTCTAGTGTCTTCAAAACCTTTCCAACAGAGCTAATGATAACAGATTGCCACATTATCCTGCTCGTGGTGACCTGTTTGGATAGCTGCCAGAAATTCTACTCACTCAAAACTATGAGTGAAAAAAGTGTTTACTGAATTTACTTCTAATGGTTATTATAATGTATTCAGAGCAAATATAATAATATATTGTACTATTGAGTACTTCATGTGTTAAGTAATGATTCGATTATTTTGAAAATTGATACTTTAGATCTGGCTTGATGCTCTGCTGCAGCTGGTTTTGAATTTTCCTTGCATACTCTGGCCTTCTGCCAGTTCACATTCCATGGGGATAGTTCCCCCAACCTAACCAAGGTTGTTTTTTCAGCATATACCCAGCTAAAACATTCTACACTAACTCTGTCCTTGCTAAAAGCGCAATAGCCATGTCTCTGAAGGTGATAAATGTCACTTTTTCTGGGGAATCGTGATTACATGAGCTTAGAAAAGTGGAAAGGAGAAAGTCTCACCACACGTGCATATAGTGGCATTCAGTTTCAAACCTTGCTCATTTTAGTTTTTACCCTAATTGTTTGTATCTCTAGCTTTAACAGAATTTTCTGAGAACCAGGAAGCTTGAAATCAGGTACACCATGTGATTTTTGCCATGAAAAGATGAAAGTGTGTTTAATTAATGAGTTTAAATAAATAAATTTATAGAAATCTGCCCATTAGCTACTTGAGTATTCAGTGTTTCTCCATTCCAATAGAACAAGATAATTTTGCAAAAGAGATTCTTCCTGGGAGTTCTGCTTTTGAGATACTTTGCTCTTGTGTGTTACTTCTATCTAATTTCTGAAGCGCTAGAGGAATTTAATTTTTAAATGTTTACTGCTTATTCAAATGGATTCCTTATCTTGGGTGTTTGAAAAAGATTTTAAATAAAATCTGGTTTTTTGGTTGGTTGGTTTGTTGGTTGGGGTTTTTTGTCAAACTACATTTAAGTTCCTGTAGAAATGCTAGATCAACATAGTTGTTCCATGCCAATGCCAAATTCAGGTTAAGAGTATTACCAAAAGTTACTTACTATGCATCAATGAATGAGTTCTGCTATCTGTGTATATCTGTTTTCTAATTTAGGGCTAATGTTCAGGCTTGTGTTGAGCATGTAAGTAGTCACCTACATAGCTTTCCCTTGATTATAGATTATAGAACTCGAAGTACCCCAGGTGGAACATGTCACCAAATCTATTTGAGACATAAGTGCTCCAATCAAAAAAGGTTTCTTCTGGAGTCTGTTTCAAACATTAAGCGCTCAAATTTCAGTATTATATAGAGTTTTTCCTGCTGGATAAGCAGTGTGGCAATTCAGCAGCTGCTTTGTTAGCCACTGAATCATCTCACGAGTAACAACTTCCTTCTCAGGGTGGGGAGAACAACACCGGCTGCAGAATAGTGAGAGTTATCACAGATAATAAGGTTAATTGCAGCACACTAATTTTAAAATGAAGGTTTAAAAGCTTTTGGACTTGTATGCCTGATATCTTATTATCAACAGGCATGCTTGTATTCTGAGAAGATTCATCTTTTCAAGGCCTGAAGTGGCTATAGTGATTCCCCTCTTTTCTACCTATGTGTTTGCAATAGAAGTAACTAGAATACCAGAGGGTTTAGACCTTGAACATATTTACATTAAGACTTCAATTTTATATTATACCGAATTGTTAATCTTAATTTTATGATGAAATCTTCTATTTTGCTGCTGTGTAGGTTTGTAAAGGTTAAAATGCTAAAAAATTGAGGTTTGAAGTTAATATAAAAGTTTTTGATCTTCAGATTAATGTTTGAAGTCCTATTAGACTATAATCCTGAAGTATTCAAATATTACCATCATTTTCATTAATACTAAGTATATAACTTGGTGGATGAAATTGTGATATATATGTTTACAGTTCACTACAGACTAATGAGAATCTAATGTGTAACGTATTAATTGTGGTTCACTGCCTTCTGTTATAGCAGAATGAGGAAAACAGAGATACTGTTTTAAGTAGTTGCATGTATTCATTCTGCTTGCAAAACAAGGGGAATTTTTTTGAAGGGTGTCCTGGTTTCCAGCAGGGACGGGGTTGATTCTCCCCTGGCTCCAGCAGGCATAGGTATTCCATCGCATGGGAGCCAGGCCCAGGGGGTAGCAGGGAGCTAGCCGGGAAGGGGAGGGGCCACAACCGGAAGTGGGCATGGTGACGTCATGGCGTAGGCGTATATCTGGATGGGCGGTGCTGCGGTGCGGCTCGGCGGCATTGGTGGCAGTCGGGGTGGCGTGAGCTGCGGTCGGTATCGTACTCATGTTTATATCCTCTATCTGTGTTATTGTTTCCCTGTAATACTTGTTGTTCTGGTAAACAGTTTTTATCTCAACCCACAAGTCTACCTTTTTTCTTCCCATCCTCTCCCCACCGCTGTGGGGTGTCAGAGCCAACAGGCTGCCACGTGGCACTTTTGTTGCCGCCGAGGCTAAACCTCGACAAAGGGTTCTAGGCTCAAAATAACAAAATAAAACTCTTCTTCAAAAGGTTACTTTTCTGGACTGTAAACCAGAGAAGAGGTCTTGGCAAATGGGACATATTTCTGAGTTTTACAATGATTTTAAGAAAATAGTATAAAATCCATAGCCTTACACAAAAATGACAACATTACATACTATAACATAGACACTCTGAAAATAAGTGTTAAACATCCCTAATATGCAGCACAACTCCTTTATCAGCAGTTTCAGTGAAACAATAATTATTTCTGCTGTGACGGGATAAGAAGAACCAAAGCTCAGTATTATTTGTTGTCATTATACTAATTATTGGTATTTATTTGTTATAACAGGAGTATTTTTCCTGTCTGAAGTCCTCAGAATGAAAGCTATTTTAATCCTTTTAATAACATACACAGTATGATTTCTAAAGAAGTTTTGTAATTAATTCTTTCAAATTCTTGTGAACAATGTTATTGTTTTAATCAAATAATTGGTACTGATAGAAATAACATGCAAAATATTTAATGACATTTTGCAAGTATTGTCTTATTAAGTTTGTCATTGGCACCTGACAAGCAGTTTTAGAAGTCCAGAGTCTTGTTAGTTAATGTTAATGAATTTGGCAGTCACATATCATTGGCTCTTACTTTGGTTTTAATTTCTTTTAATGGGTTTGAATGGGGGCTTTTTGAATGTATAGACTTCAGATTTATTGATTGTGCAACTGTAAAATCACTTCCTGTAACTGATGTTTCCCTGAATTTTCTATGACATGAAATAAACTAGGTAACTGCCAAATCTGGTAAAATTAAGTAGCTCCGTATAAAAACCAAAGTTGAAAGAGCTGGAGAGGGACTCTTTGTCAGAAAGAGTCACTTCAATGAAGACAGGCTGAGAGAACTGGGGCTGTTCAGCCTGGAGAAGAGAAAGCTCTGGGGAGACCTGATAGCAGCCTTTCAGTATCTGAAGGGAGCCACAGGAGAGCTGGGGAGGGACACTTTGTCAGGAAGTCTACTGACAGGGCACAGGGTAACAGGTTTTAGATTGGAAGAGGGGATATTTGGATTAGTTATTAGGAAGAATATCATGGCAATCTGGTGAAATTCCTGCAGACTGGAAAAAGGGGAACATGAACCCAATATTCAAAGAAGGGGAAAAAAAGAGAACCCCNTGCCATCCAGAGGGACCTGGACAGGCTTGAGAGCTGGGCTAGTGCAAATCTGTACAACCAAGCAAGCGCAGAGTCGTGCACCTGGGACATGGCAATTACAGGCACAAATACAGGTTGAGCAGAGAATGGTTGGAGAGCAACTCTGAGGAGTAAAGCTTGGGGGTGCTCATGAATGAGCAGCAAAACATGAGCTGGCGGTGTGCACTGAAACCCAGAAGGCCAACCATATCCCGCAGTGACCAGCAGGTCATGGAAGATGATTCTCCCCCTCTACTCAGCACTCATGAAATCCCACCTGGAGTACTGTGGCCAGCTCTGGAGATCTCAATGTAGAAGGGTCATGGACCTGTTGGAAGGGTCCAGCGGAGGGCCGTGAAGGTGATCAGGGGGCTGTAGCCTGGAAAAGAGAAGACTCAGAGGACACCTTCTAGTAGCCTTCCAGTACCTCAAGGGAGCCTGCGGGAGAGCTGGAGAGGGACTCTGTGTCAGGAAGTCTAGTGATAGAACAAGGGGTAATGGTTTTAAATTGGAAGAGGGGAGATTTAGATTAGATATTAGGAAGAAATTCTTTCCTGTGAGGGTGGTGAGGCACCGGAACAGGTTGCCCAAAGACGTTTCGGATGCCCCATCCCTGGAAGTGTTCAAGGGAAGGCTGGATGGGGCTTTGAGCAACCTTGTCTAGTCAGAGGTGTCCCTGCCCATGGCAGGGGGCTTGGAACTTGGTGATCTTTAAGGTCCCTTCCAACCCAAATCATTCTGTGATTCTACAATTCTAAATTCATAAAGTCATTTTGTTCAGACAGAAAAAGAATGTTGGGCAGTCTCCAACAGTCTCTTCCTCATGTCAGGCCAGCTCTGAGGTCAGACCAGGCTGCTTAGATCTTCATCCAACTGGGTCTTGAAATCGTCTAAGGATAGAAGCAGTTTTTGCTGCTGTCTGGCTGCTCTTATGAGTCCTGTCCAGACTGAACCTTTCTTATTTCAATTTATACTTGTTGTGTTTCATCTTCCCAACTTGCACTGCTGTGAAGAGCCTGGCTCAGTCTTCTAAGTTACCTCCCTGTAGTGACTGGATGTTGTTGTTAGGATTCCCCAAAGCTGTCTCTGCTCCAGGCTGAAAAAGCCCAGCTCCCCCAGGCTTTCCTTATGGAGTGTGTGTTCCAGCCCCCACCATCTTGGTGGCCTCCCCTGTACTCACTCCACCTGGTTTCTGTCTTCCTTGTACTTAGTGGTCCAAATCTGAATGCAGTATTCTAGATCTGGAAACCCTCAGAGACGTTGGAAGTAAGACATTATTTTCCCCCGTAGAATGAGATTCAAAAACATCACTGAATTGGTACTTTTTTCTGATTTGAGACTAACTTTCATTTACAATAACATGAATTAGACTCCTGTTGACGTACCAAAGCAGAACTTGTCCTTCACCCACGTGCATCCAAATCCAAAATTTCTTTAAAGAGAGGATCCAAGATCTTTTCTACCCAGCGTAATTTATAAAATCAGTAATTGCTTTTATTTTATATTAAATGTGGTTTTGATAATTAACAGGAACTTAAGGAGATCTCTTCAGTTTTCAATATATCTTCATCCATAGATCTTAGTTAATTATTTTTAATACAAATTTTCAAATAGATTCCTGTCTTATTACCCTTAGATTAGGAAAACCATATGATTTCTAGAGTTTGAAAATGAAAGCCAAGTTGATATCTGGGGTAGAGAATATCCAGTGCTATTGATTTGGTTCAGGTTGCTCGGCACTGAACACTATGTTTTTACCTTAGGCAGGACTTGTTTACTTCACAGACTTGGTGAAAAGTAATTTATAGTATTTATTAAGGTAAATGTAACAAGTCATAAAATAATATTTTTTTAATTAAAAATCTCTTTTACTCTGTAAGTTATAGACAAATAAAATATACTTAACTTTGGGGCAGAGGCAGGAAAGGAATTTAGTCTCTTGATGAGGACAATAATCCTTGTATAGAAACTATGGAGATACAAAAGCTATTCTCTGTTATTCAGGGAGTTAGAAACATTTCCACAGGCTTCTGCAGTTTGAAGTCCCAGGTAGCATATGTGGTGATATGAAGATCAGTTTACTATGTCCTGTGAACAATTTTGCTCACTGGAAATAGAGAGATATAGTTGAGAAAGAACTCAAGAGATTGTAAGTAATATAGTAAAGTAACACTATGCTTTTCTCATTACAGTGTAGTTAGAAATCATGATCTTTCACTTTCTCTCTCTTTAGTTTGATAATTCAACTGATCTAACTATCCCAGTTCAATAACCTATCATATTAAATGCTTGTGAAGAATCTTAAGGGTTTTACGAGCTAATTATATGATTATTTGTACACACAGAATCTTTGATCTGAACTGTCAGAATAAAAGGAAAGGTAGAACAGGCAATAGGAAAAAAAATCTAAAATCACTAGTTCTCATATTATAAAAGACCTTGAAAGTAGAAAGCCTATAAAAGAAGCAACTAAACACCTAATTAAAATTCCACTGTAGCTAGTAGCAAGGCTTCCAGTAATGCCAAGGGTTGCCGAATTCCATAAAATGTATAGAAATTTCAAGAAAAACATACAGTCTCTCTGGGAAGTATAATCCTATAAAAATTCTAAATGTGCATTCTTTCCAAAGACAAAATATTCATTGATACTATAGAGAATTTGGAATGATCATATTAACTTTCTCTAAGAAAGCACAAATTAATTCAGACTTAATAGTATGGGAATTGAGCTGGGATAGGGGTACATGGAAAGCCAGAAAATGTGAGGTATCATGGACTAGAAGGTGCAGTATATCCCTTGTGTCAAATAAGCTATATTTAAAAAACTAAAAGAAAAACAACCAACAAAAAAAAAAAAAAAAGAAAAAACAACAACCAAACAAAAGTCATTAAAACTCTACATTGTTTGTAGCTGTTAGGGAATTTTTATTGTATACCTCAAGGCAAATTAAATATGTTTAAACATTAATAAATAAATAAATAAAAATTGAGCTGAATCCTACTGAAATATGCCGCTCTACACAGATTCTGCAGAAGTGTGTCACAAGCAGATATTTTATATGCCCTTGCACCAGCAACAATCCTGAGAGCAACTGCATAAGACAGCTCAGGCTGGTCATGGGTCCATCCCTCAGCCCAGCTCTGCTGCCCAAGGGTGACTCCTGAGCTTGGGCCCCTGAGCTCGGGCCCCTGAGCTCTCCCGTTCCAGGAGGGCTACAAGTCTATTTCACCACCAAGGGAAATTTCTCTCTCTAACAAGGAGTCTTTTTGTCTCTGGTGTTCCTGCTTCCAACCAATTTAACCTCTTCTTGTAGCTGGGTCTTCTTGCTATCCATGCCAGATCATTCCTCAGTCACAAATAACCACTGCTGAGCAGTTACATTAGAACTTCCCCTCCATAGGTAAAATACATTTTAGGATTTGGAAGTGGAGTAGCAATGGGTGGCAGAAAACCCTCAAGAAGGGGATCTGATTAAAGCAATATCTGTTGATAAATGAACAATTCATTATCTGAAGACAAACCAAACTGAGCTTGTAGAATGACTGACAACATTACATCAATAGGGAAACAAATGACCCAATATAAACACTATGTGAAGATAAATTAAAAAAAAAGGATGGACAGCAGTGCCAGTCAAATAATCTTCCAAACCATTTAGCAAATAGAAGGCATGCCACACATTGCAACCTTTTAACTCACTAGAGCGGTGTGGGGACCAGAGCACAGAAATAAATAGAAACAGGACAACCAAAAATACTCATGGCATAAAATTGCATCGATTTTAAAAGAAAGCCTACTAGGCTAATGAGACAGATGTAGCTGGAAAACTCCAAGGTGCCAACATTGTCTGCTTCTCTGTTTTTAAAGATCAGATAAATTCCATAGCATAGATGGTGGTGGTGTAACTGCTGATTAAATAATCATTGTGTGAGAATCAAGTTGGAATATTAGGAACTAGGTATGAGTTTCCACTTCTGCCTTTGCTTTTTCTGTGGAATAAATAGTTGAGTAGCAGAAGAATAAGATATTTTTATAGATTTATTAGTTTTTTTAATTTTTCCTTTCATAGAAAAGAAGATTAACATATATCATTATCTTACTGATTTTCTACCAAACCATCAGAAGCATTAAAACTCCAATACGTGGATCATAATTTGTACCAAGAGACTTGTTTGTGAATATAGCAAAAGAGGAATAATTTAACTGGGCATGAAGAATGACTCAATTTTAAAACTAAATGCTTTCCTTTAATATTTTTATGCTTGTATGAAATCTATCAATATAATTTCTATTTTTCTTTATAGATTTTCATGGTAAAAACAAAATCTTAGTAATTTTTAAGACTTAAGTATAAGTAACTATGAAATGGCTCTACTTGAAAATGTGGTAATTGTCACACATAAGTAATCAGTCATGTTGCTAAATGTAAAAATAATTTGGCTGATGAAGAAGAAATGTGTGTTTTTCTTGCACTGTGCATTCATTTTCCATAACAAATTAGTGCCCACATAAATTCAGTCTTCCAGACAAATGAATGTTCAGTTGAACGAGAATTTGGAACTTGCACATGAAAATAAATGCAACTGTACTGATCTTAGCAACTTAGAATTAACAGATGCATATGCAGTAGTGTCTACTTAGCCGATAACATATACATTGTAAGTTGTATGTAGTTAAAATAGACTTTTTACAAATGAGTGTGAGTTTTTTCAGCTGCAGCTGTACTAAGGTTAGAAATGCATTCATGTTTTAGAGAGCTTGACTTCTTTATTTATCTTTAAATTTGCTTATACAAAACTTGTCATTGGTGAAACTGCCTGTCCACAATACTAATTTTTAAAATGATAAACTAAAAAAAGAAGTCACTCTTCTTCCATGCACTTTACTGCAGGCCTAAGGCACATTGGCTTTGAGCTTCATTGCTGACTTGCTGTCTGTAATCAGTGGAAAGAAATAACAAAGCATAATTCAGTTCACCCAACATCTAAATCATCCTCAGGGTGTCTGTAACTAAAAGGAACCTGGATGCCTGATCGGGATGAATAGGCCCAGTCTTACATGTTAAACTTCATTTGGCAACACTCTACAGTGTCACGTTAAAGAATTCGTCTTGTTAAGGTTTGGCAAAATGGGGTATACAGAGAATGCATAACAGGATTTTATGCTGTAATGCTGTAAACCTTTATAAATATGACCTGTGTTTAGTGTGAAATAGTATTCTTCAGAGTATGTGCTGTTGTGATAAATTTTGAACCCTTGTCTTATAACTCTTTTATCATGAAGTGCTGAGGAAATTACATCCTCATGGTTTGCAAAACAGAGCTTCGCAATTCTTATTGTAAGAGCATTTTCTCATCTTTTGGCCTTTCCTCAAAGAGCAGTTACTCCCAGCTGATACACCTCAATCAACTGGCCTAATCTGAATCTTGTTTAACTGTTAAAGCCTTCAACTGCTTTAAGGGACTATACCTATGTGGTCAAGACTGTATGCACTTTCTGACTCTTTTATACTATATATCTACTAATGCATAGTTATAGTGCCATTTCTATTGCAATGTCCTGATTTCAACACTCTTCATTCTCTTACCACAATTCAGTCCCGCTTAACATTTGGGTATGAAATATGTTCCTCTCTTACGGCTCCTGGGTGTTCCTTCTCTACCACATGTTTAGAACTTGTTTGAAGACGCACTATTTGAACATGAAGTCTGTCAGTAAGAAGTTTGGACAGAAAAACTGCTTAACTCATGGTGACTCAAACCAAATTTTGTTCCAAGTGGTTTTTTGATTAAGGACACACAATTAACCAGAATCAATGAACCATACATTCAGAATCAATATCAATAATACAGAAAATAAACCACAATGCTACACATATAAAATTGTAAGAAACCCCTTTGAAGTTCTAAACAGCCTTTTATAACTAACCCCCAGAAATGTGCATTGCATACACTCGATGTGCTTTGCCCGCACTCGTATCAGCCCACAGGCTGGTGAGACAGCCCCAAGGTGTGGGACATGTTGCAGCTTGTATCACTGGTGCCTGACTGCATACAGCTCCCTGTGGCCCCCCATGGTGAGGATGCTCCTCCAGCCCTAGGCAGAGATCGCAATGACAGCAGGGGGACTCTGGCATTCTCAAACTGATTGAGGTCTCTTTGTGCTTCTTTTCGAGCTTACTTATTGTTTCCCAAATCCCTTGGTAATCCCCTGCTTGCTGTTTAATCTAGTGGCATCTTCCTATCTAGGGCTGTCAGTATTTGGGCAAACAGGCTCTCGGACAGTGCTGGGTAATCCACTCACATGGCATGCAGTCCCGTTGCCACTCTCCCAACTACTGTTACCTATGGCAAGGGGAGCAATCCAAATCCAAATTGCCTGTTATTTTCTTCTGCTGCTTCTTTGCTGGACTTCTGTTCCTATCCTGTAAGGGACAGAGGAGCCTGGAAAGTGGCTGGGCTGCAAAGTGCAGGCAGGTTTGCTGGAGGGCTCTAAATCTGTTGAAAATGAGAGTACAGGAAATCAAACACTGTAGTCAAGAAATAATCAGTAGTGCATACTGATTTGGGTGCTACAGAATCTTGTACAGACACACATGAGAGGTCTGTTCTCTAAGTGTTTTAACTTAAAGTCAGTCTTAAGCACCTGTTATATATACACACTGATTTAAGAACAAAGTAGGCTGCTGGGGACAATGCTGTTTACATAGGATAGAGAATTCATTATAGCATACTTATCACATGATAAACAATTTGCATTTGTTTATCTTTCCTCTAATTTCCATGTTCTTTATGAAGTTCAACCAGGGTGATTACCAATATTTGAATAAATGGCAGATTTACTGCACCTTGTGAAACAAGTCATTCCTTTAAGTCTTTGTGCTAACCAAATGTATTTACTCTGGAATGGAATTGGTATTTAATGTCATTTGTGCTTTGAGATGTGAGGGAACATTGTATTTATTTTTGATTTCTTTGTTGGCAATTTTTTTTCCTGTCAAATACTGAAACATGCCATGCATTATAAAAGTAATTTGGTGTAGCTCAAGAATAGAGTAATAAATACCTAGCTAATGTTTTCTTTTGAATAATAATAATAAAAAGTCCTGAACTTGATTTCATACACCTTTTCTTTAGTAAGTGTGGATAGCATGTTTGACAAGATTTGGAGACTTGCACCCAGCAAGAAATGAAATACAGTTGATTATACAGTTATCTGTACACTTTTTGAAATTAAAGTCCTTAGATTTTCAAAAGCGTATTTTACTTCTATTTTAAAAAAAAACAAAGAGATAATAGATGGTCAAGTCTACTGGCTTTTCTAAATTGAAACAGAAAGTTTGCACGTTTACCCATCTTTCAGTTTATGGAATTTATTGTTTTTCTTTCTAAAAAAAAAAAAAAATTTAGCAGTTACGGACTTACAGCACCTTTAAAACACTGCAGTTGACTTTAGAATAACCCTATGTGATGAATGTCAACCCCCTTATGTCTCAAATTGCCTTTTAAAAACTAATAAAACATTAATTAAGGTTCATCTAATATAATTCTGTTTTGAACTATAAACTAAAACTGTAATAGGTTAATGTCACTAAGAGCACTGAAGAGCAAGTAATGTGTCCAGAGTTTTCTATATTAGCAGTTATGTAAAAGCTTTTAATTTCACAGCATCTGAAAAAGCAAATGCTTATAGTCTTTACTTAGTTTAAACAGTCTTTTCTCTTTAGAAACTTTGGAGTCTACTTGGATTTGTGGGAAGTATTTTCACTTCATCTCACTGTGGCCTAAATTCTGTTTATATCTTAGTATCATGGAATGGTTAGAGTTGAAAGGGACCTTAAAGACCACCTAGCTCCAACCCACCTGCCATGGGCAGGGACACCTTTCACTAAACCAAGATGCTCAAAGCCCCATCCAGCTTGGCCTTGAACACTTCCAGGGATGAGGCAGCCACAACTTCTCTGGACAACCTATTCCAGTGTCTCACCACCTTCATAGTGAAAAAATTCTTCCTGATACCTAATCTAAATCTGCCCTCTTCCAGTTTGAAGCCAGCCGTTGCCCTCCGTTGCTCTGCTGGCCACACTTCTTTTGATGTAGCCCAGGACACCATTTTTCTGGCTTTCTGGGCTGCAAGTGCATATTGCTGGCTCATGACAAGCTTCTCATCCATGAACACTCCCAAGTCTTTCTTTGCAGGACTGTTTTCAATCCATTCTCTGCCTTCCCTGAATCTGAGCCACGACCTATGCGCAGAGTAAACTGGTGGCAATCTGTGGAAATGATTGCCAAACAATCTTTGTAAAGCAACATAAGATTTTGATCTGTTGTCAGTTAAATTTCAGCAGAAAATGAAATGATAGTAAAGAAAAGAGAGCTTGCATTGCACATAATTTCTCTTGATTTCTGAAATGTTTTTGTATGATTTCTTACACTACTCCCTCATCTGTAATGACATTGTTCACAAATTTTCTTGGAAGATTTCTTTGAAAAAATTTTATTAAAAAGAATGAGATAATTCTCACTATAGAATAAATTCAAAAAGGTAATTTATCATTTTGTCTTTAGAAGCCATGAGGCTTCCTTATAATGCTAATCTCTCAGTGAAGTTTTACCCCAAGCTTTGGAAAGATCTTGCCAAAGGGAAATGATTGTTCCCTTCAGAATTTTTATGGAATTGACTATGTCATATTTAACAGAGCAGAAGTTTATGTATGAAGCCCATAAAAGTAACCTGAAGTGTGATACAAGCACAGTTGAGGAAAGTAGACACAGTTCACCTTCCCACAGAACTTCTACATAATCACAGAGCCAATTTCTCTTCAGTTTCTTAGTTAGTGTTTCCTTCTTTTCTCTAACATTCTAATTTTAGAGAAACACTGGTGCTTTGCCTCTCCACTCCTTGGTACCTCAAAACCTACTCAAGACATGATTTTTTTCTAATCCAGAAAACAAATGTGGATCAATAACAAGATTTATGTCCTGATGAAATGCAACAGTGATTCCTCCAGGACCCTAAAACTAGGGGCAAATTTTCACACTTCCACAGGCTATTTCGATGCCCTGTCTACTAGATGAAAAGTGAAGTTCTCTACCATGATTGCATTAGCTCAAGAAATCCTTAAAGATCCTTGCTTTTGGCCAGAAACTGCCAGAGGTGTGGCTGTTTTCTTCTTATGTGACACAGAAAAGCATGAGGCTTCAGAACTTTGATTCTGTGAAAAACCTGGATAAGAGTCATGTATTTAAGTTACACTGGTTATTGGTTTAGATCAGAAAACAAAATGTATGCCTGAGTTCATGAGAGAAATTGTTCCTCCAGTCCCTTTACCTTCCCAGAGTAATCCATACATTTATCTTACTTCCTAGAGTAGTCTGTAGTTTGATTTATCTTAGAGGAGTTGCAAAGGTAGAACTTAAGATGTATCAATTTATGTAGATGGAAAAGGGAATTCACTGTCCTACATTAGTTCTAGTTGATAGATTTCTGTTTATTTCCTGCAATACAATCTGTGCTGACCAGCTTTTTAACCCCTGCAACAAGTGACTGTCTACCCTAGAACACATGGCCATTATTGATTATTTTGGGTGAGAAGTAAAATTGATATGCACTTCTTGGTATTTGTCTCCACAGCTGAAGTAGAGATGCAATATGTATCTCTTCTGGGAGTCTTCTTTTTAACTAAACTAATTAATAAAACATGAGATTTTATTTTAGAAGTTCTAGGATTTAGTGCCTTATGGGCATTTCTTAAAGTTTTAAAATGAAAGGATTCTAATATAGCTTTCCAATTGTTTAGCATTGGAATAATGTAAGTGCTTTGGATAGCTTAAGATTTTAATTAAGGTGATAATCATGTTTATTTTTAAAATGAAATATCTTGCAACTCAGTTGAGTTACTTGTTTACAAAGATTAGAAAAATCAATAGGCTGCGTTTACACCCACAAACTGAAATCAGTGTTATGAGAGTATAGAACTTTATTTGCACTCCAATGGTATTTTCATGAAAAGAGAACATTCATGGTGCCTGAGGTGTCATTTGTTCATAATTGCTAGTTTGTATGAATCTCAGCAAAGGTTTCTCTGTATGTGCGTCAGGTACATGTGACAGGGGTAGACAGATTTATGTTTGAGAAAACTTCCTTCTTCTCCTATGTCTCTAGTTTTGTTTTTACAATTTCTTTATTTATTATTTAAAATATGAAATTCAAGGTTATCTTCATATTGTGCCATCCCCTCATTTCAAAACAACCATTACAGACAGAAGTTTCAGAGCATCTCCCAGAGGTGCCTCCAGTGGGTAACACAAAGCAGCCTTGTATTTTCAATGACTATGTGAAGAATGAATTCTAATTTAGATACTGCACGTGCCTTATGAATATTCCTGATTTTCTTTACATCTTCAGGAACATTGGAGAGTGAAATTCAGAGTGGTTCTTGCTGGTGTGTGTTGTCACTTTGTCACTGTTATAAATTCTGAAGATATTTGAGAAATAAAGTTTACTGTAATTGTTTCTAGTTTGTTTGGAATATCTGGCTTAAACTTTTTGAGTACTAAGTAGCTGTTTTTTTTCTGAAGATTACAGTTATTATTATTTTTTTCTGTCAAACTTTTGAAAATCCGGCTAGGGCCAGACAATAAACTTGCACAGGCTGCTTAGAGAATTCCACTCTACAAAAAAGCCTTTGATTCTTTATTGGACGCTGGTTTTGTAGTATTTAACCTCTATAATAAGGATACAACCTATAATGACTACAGTAGCAAATATTCTGCTGCATGTATTTTAGTTATTGATAAGTAAGTGTCTGTATTGGATCCCCTGCAGCTATCAACAATATTTGCTTTACTGAAGCTGCCAACTGGACAGCTTCAAAGCAGGGGAATACCAGCAGTAGGCGTGAGCACACTGCAGTGAATTTCAAAAGGCAAGATTCACGACAGGAGTCTATTGATGACCCCTATCTCAAGCCACTCTCTACCGACCTAGAGGTGACTGTTCGACAAGGACACCCTTTTGCACTGCATATTCACATGTGTACTGGGAGGGTGGATTCACCTTGAATCCTTGCCAAAGGAATCGTTTGTGAAACTAATGTAATAAAACTGCAGAATACTAATTCTAAAAGATAAAAAAAAAAAAGAAAAAAAAAAGACCCTGGGATTACATGCAATTGTATCCCCGTCTAAAAATTAACAGTAGTAACCAATCTGTGGTTCCATGGTGATTACATATTATTTTATCAGACTCTTATAGATTCTGATATACATCTTGTAAGTGAGGCATATATGGTAAGTCAGACACTGCACAGTATTTATATATATACATAAATCTAGGTATTTCTTTTATATATCAGCATATTAAAATGGAACTTGTTCAATGCCATTTCCACAGAGATCATCCATGTAACAGATTCAATACATTTTGTGCATTCTCGTTTGATTTTCTTCTTGGAGCAAGAATATTTAGATAGAAAGTAGGATAATAATTCATAGAGACTCTCTCTTAAGAATGATCCTTCAATAGGTATTTGATTTTCTCCTGCTTTTTTTTTTTTTTTTCAAGGTTGTGCTTTCATAACCTTTTGTGACATGTTTTCCCAAGGGCAGTTTTCTATTAGAAGGAGTATATATAGCTAAAAAGTGACTAAGAATACTCTTAGCTCAAGAAGAAAATTCGATTCTTAGTTCAGAGCAAGGTATTAGAAGCAATATAGTATATCATGCTGCGCTTGAGAAAACTTCCTTCCTTGAGCTTCAAGAAAGCAAAATATTATGGACCATAGGTAACTCAGTTACCTGTGTTTCATATCTGTGCTGAGTTCCCTAATAACTTGGAGATCCTATAATAATATCATAACTGGACTTCTAAATCAAGACATACCGAAATTACCAAGAATGTCAGTTGGACCATTATGTCATGAGCTCTGAAGTTCTTGCTGTTGTGGTTATCTTGACAGCTATGAATAATTCCTAATAAGATGTAAAATAAACTTCTAGCTTATAGTCATACAATTGCAAGTGTTTTCTGTTACTTTCAGAAAATTAGTAAGAGCCACTATGTTAAGTAGAACTAATGAGGGGGATTTATTTGTCTCTTCTCCTGATTTATGCTAATATGAGTGTGTCTGTAGTTTGTATTAGTCTGCCTAATGCTGTTTTGGCCAGGATTAGAATTTCTCAAAGGCTTTGCATTCTCACATGGTTACCACTTCCGTTCAGCTATTTCCCCGCCGGTGGTTTTAGCCTGGATGTTAACACTAATTGCAAAACACTAAATAGTTCATTTTAATCTTTAATAAGTTTACATCATTTCAAATTGATTCTTGGAGTGTGAAATCTCTGTTGTCATTGCAGTTTAACTTCTTAGCATCTCGGAATACGAATATGAAATGAAGCTTTTTCCATTGTTTTAGAGGATGATTCAGCAACTATTAGTATCAGAAAGCATAATGCCCTTTTCTTGACTTTAAACACAATTAATGCTCGCAATTATAAATTCCCTTTATCAGTGTCTATCGGTGCTGACCCTGACTGATCTTGGCAAACACCAAGAATAGACAAAGTCCAATGTAGTTTTGTAAATGTCAATGTATGACATCACCACGGGGAGTTGGCATCTTTCTGTACTGACAGAACAGAGGCTGTAATTAGAAATGAATGACAAGGTGCTTTTCATCTTTGATGAGAAAAGATTTTTGTGTCAAAATATCTCACCGCAGGAACAATTTTTCTCTAAGCATTTCTTGTCCTGAACACATTTTGCATAATAATAGAGGGGGTGGGGCAGGGCAAAATTATTGCACAGTGTTGCTAAGTGACAAAATAGCAGATGTTCTGCATTTGCAGATTACAAGTGTTTGAATGCTATCATATTGTGATATTGACAGATACCATTCAGAGAAAGTCATTATATATTCACTATTTGAAAAATATAAGAAAATCAAGGATATTAGAATTTTTGAGGCCTTATATAGGGAGCATTTTAAAATTACTTGACAAAAGTAAATGATCTAGTTTAGAAATGCGTTTTAAGGATTTAATTGCATGATACAAAACCACTTTAGGAAGATAAATGACCTAATCTTTTCTTGATCTTTTAAATAGCAGAACACTGACCTGGTCAGTCAGTGCAAGTGGTATCAAATACCATATGAATTTAAAATGTTTAATAATTGGGCTAGAGAATGGACTCGAAGTGGTTATATTAAGTATAGTATTTAAACAAATGGCTGCATCTGTATTCTTTAAATTAAGTATAATCTTTGAAGCATGATAGAAACACTGCAGAAGGGCATAAGATGTTCTCAGAGAAATATGTAAGTTCCAGAATGGCATAATCTGAAATTATGACATATAGGAAAATAAACTTAGCTTTGACAGAAAATAATTGCCCTAAATTTTTATTAAGACCTGTAGATTTGCAAGGCAGCTTGGTCAGTTTGCCAAAGCTCAGAGAACTATTTCAATTTTCACAGCAAGTTTGAGAATTTCTTTTGAGAATTAGATAACATATAGGTTACAACTTGATCTTTTGGGTTTGTGGTTTGTTTCCTCTGCTATTTACTTAAAATTTGCAACTAGATGAATGCACAAGCAGCAGATTCCTTTCTAGCCCCGTTGTCTCTACCTCAATTCTTCACAAATCCCCAAAATATGAAGACAAATTCCAGATCAAGATATAATGCCTTTGCAATTCAGGTGAGTTCTCCTTGTATTGAGAAGTTTCCCAAGTGGACTTTCAAACTGAGTCTTCAAAAAGCAAAATTTGAAAAGGTATGCACAAAGCAAGTCTAGGGATGCTGTCAAATATTTAGGTATGATTACAGAGCAACACTGCATGTGTGCAAATAGACATATAATTTACTAGATCTGTAGAAGGGGAAATAAATGGTTGGTTCCTCCCTCCTCCATGACATTCCTTTAGTGTTCTGGCAGTGAGTTTTTTCGCATTGTCTTGAATGAAAAATTATGAAATTGAAGTCTCTGGAACCCTTTTCCATATGATTGTTACTTATTTGTTTTGAGGTTGTTTCTTTTTTTGCTAGATTCTGAGATTTATTCTCCTTTTCCCCAAAAAGGCAAAAAATTCAGAGACATCCATGGAAGTTAATAGAACTACATCAATATACAGATGACAAAAATGTAGTTTGAAATTAGGGGATCCTCCGTATAGTTCTTTGGTGCAAAGACACAATTTAATTATCATACATTTGGTAATTTTCTTTCTCTATTGGAATTTGAATTATAAAGCATAAATACATTAATGTAGTGTTTAGAATTTTAATATATTTTTCAAAATTGTATTACCTTTATGCAAAAATGGAGTATATAGTTATGATCTGTAGTGTTAAAATCTGAATCATCATTAAAAATCCCATAAATTATTTTAAAAACTATCTGCCTGGAAGCCCCAGGAAGTTTTTGATCAGCCATTATCACCATTCTGTCCACTTTAACAGATGGTGTAAATGATAAAATTACTGATAGAGAAGGCTATTAAAAAAAAAAAAAAGATATAAAACCATGTGAAAATGAAGGGGAGGCCACTTCATAACATGGAGTCTTTCTGCCCCAGTTATCAGACAGAGAGAGAGAAAAGATATTGGCTCTGTACACTCACCTTACTTCTCCATTATAATGCTTGCCAAAACCTTTACAGAGCTTGTTGTCACTCCCCTATCCTCCTTCCCTCTATTGTACTTTTAGGTGTTTTTAGAAGTGCTAAAATTCTGACAGTTTGCTTTTAGGCTCGAGAAGAATTTTTTTTCCTTGTTGGGCAGAAACTGGCAGAGCCCTAAAGGAATCTTTTTTAATCTTTCTCAGACCATCAAGTAGGCAAAATTAATTTGAGAAGGAGCTAGACAATGGATTCTAATGTTCAGGAGTTTAAAGGACTTTTTAACTTATTTGTTGGCCTTCCTATGTATAAGCAAAGATAAAAAGGCAAATGTTAAGACTTACAGAATAGGATCTTTGCAGCCCTTGCATTAGATGTACTGGGAAACAATTTAAAAACTGTGGCACACTTTTTTTTTCAAATCAGTCTGATGTCTGCTTTACTGCCTATACTAAAGGAAAACTAGATATTTCTCTGTATCTGTATTTGCATAGATCTCCTTGGCAAAAATGGTGCTAAAAGCCAGACTAATTCAGCTTCCCTAGAATTCTTGTTGGTTTTGCTGTAAAATTGCATTTATTTTGTGTTTAGAGCAGATATAAATTGAAAACAATGCTCTTTTCCCCAGAAACAAAACACATATTTGAATTTCATATTTCTGTCAATGAATGACTGTGCTTATGCAAGATTATAAATAGAAGTTTTGTGTTTTAATGCTTTTATTTCTGTATCTGAGCTACCACTTGGTGCTGACAGGGCAGTTTGGCACATTGATTACTTGAAAAATGTTTACCCCCAAATTAGAACTTAGGGGTTTAGTCCTAGAAGCAAATTAAAATTGTCTGTTGTAGGTAATGCCAGATTGTTCCAAACAATACACACTCAGTAAGGCTCACTCTGCTCAGAGTATAAGGCTGATAAGGCAGCAGACCACTATGGCTGAGAAAGAACATTTTGGTCCAACTGAAACACAAGAGGAAAATGTGTATGCAGTGGAAGCAGGGACATGCAGCCTGAGAATAATATAGGATCAGGAAAGCTAAGGCACAGATGGAGCTAAAGTGGGGAAAGTGAGGAATAGTAAGAAGGACATCTAGAGTTATATTAGTCAGAAAAGGAAGACAAAATAAATTGTACTCCACTGATAAATGAGACACTATATTTGGTGACAACTGGTATGGAGAAGGTTGAAGTACTTCACTTTTTTTTCTTTTTTTTTTTTTTCATCTCAGCAATTGCTCTTCCCACCGCTCTTGAGCCCCTGAATCTCAAGGCAAGGAATGGGGGAATGAAGTCCCACCCACCACAGGAGAAAATCGAGTTCTAGACTGTCTGAGGAACCTGAGCGCACACAAGTCCATGGGACCCAATGAGATGCACCCCAGGGCCCTGAGGGAACTGACTGATACAGTTTCCAGCCACTCTACTGTATTTGAAAAGTCATAGCAGTAAAGTGAAGCCCCAATGATAGGAAAAAGGGAAACATCACATCCACTTTTTAAAAGGGTAAAACAGAGGACCCTGGGAAATCCTGACCTCTCAGACTCACGTCTGTGCATAGGAGCATTGTAGAACAGATTCTCCTGAAAGACATATCAACACATTAGGATAACAGGGAGGTGATTAGAGAGAGCCAACAAAGACCTTCTATGATGGAGTGACTGCACTGGTGGATAAGAGAACAGCAACTGGTACCATCAATCTTGACTTCTATAAGACCTTAGAAGTGGTCCCCCACAAACATCTTTGTAGCTACATTGTAGAGGTTCTGGTTTGATAGACGAATTATTCAGTAGATAAGGGATTGGCTGGATGGCCAAGTCCACTGAGTTACAGCCAGTGGCTCAACATCCAGGTGAAGATCAGTAACAAATGGTGTCCCTTAGGGATCCATATTGGGACTGATATTGTCCACTACCTTTATTAATGACATAGACTGGGATTAATTACACCCTCAGTAAGTTTGCAGATGACACCGAGTTGAGTGATGCAGTCATTTCTGTGTAACGTTGAAACACAGGCATTTCATGTTTTTCTTAAAAAAATGTTATTATATATTTTTATTATTCGTGAAGTTCTATCTAGACCTACATATTCTATAACGGTCCTATCTAACCCTGCCTATTCTATACCAAGCAAATCTTTACAAATTGGGAATTATTAGTTTTGATAAGGGCTTGACTCTGGAGTCTTCTTTCAGAATATTTCCACTGTTCCAATCTGTCCGTGAATTTATCCTTACAGTGGTTTTCTGAGATGATGTTATATCCCCACTTTGCTAGGGAACTTGGTCACAAATTGTAAGCAGCATCTCCAACAGTGCTGACTAGTTTTTGTGCCTTATCCAAGAAGCTAAGAGACTGACTTTTTTTTTTCCAGTTTTCTTAGCACTTTCACAGAACTTTAATTCAAAGTAGAGCTCCCACTGATTTCAGTTTTGGCTGTCAACACTTAGGACCCCTGAAAATTGAACTGCAGCTGTCTGAAACATATAATCTATCTATTTCCAGTACATGGTACCTAAATGAGCTAGGGATCCTGTGGGAAATACTACGTGATCATGTAACTAAAAATTGTATCAGAATGGCTACATATGCCAGGGTGATTTCAGGTTACATAGAGTCTGGCATATTCTACTTTTTCAGTTTTTTTCTTTACAGCCTGCCATACTTGTGATGCAGTTTTTGGTTGCAGGGAGGGGAGAAGGAACTGGGGGAGGGCAGGAGGGTGTTGGTTTTAATTAGTTGGAAATTTTGTTTGATTTTTTTTGACAGTGTTTTCCTGTTATCTATTAATTTCCTGTTCATCTTCAGACTGGGATTTTCAAAAGTACTTTACCAAGGGATGCATGTAAGATATAGAAACGGGAAAGCAGTTGTCTGTTTTGTGCTTACCTCTAGGGAAGATTTGCAGTTCACTCTGATTTTCAGGAGGTTTTGATGGGCCACGTGATACGTTTTCTTTTTCCTCTTTCTGCTACTTGTGTTTGCCCCTTTACTTCATCCTTTTTTTGTGTGTTTTGTTTTTGTTGTTGTTGTTGTTGGTTTTTTGTGGTTTTTTTTTGTTGTTGTTGTTGTTTTTGCTTTTTCCTATTCTTTCCATATTTCAGAAAGCTGCGTCTTCTTTTCTTTTTTATTGACTATAGAAAAATTCAGTGGTTTTTCTTGCTTTGTTCCAAGTACCATTATGGTCCTTATCCCTGGAAGAAGCATTTAGAGAAAAAGAATCTTGCTTTCTCCACAAAGCCAAGATTCAATATGAGTAGAGAATATAGACTGTATTAAGTGAAACATGCTGAGTCTCCAGAGTGTTTAGTGGCTGAGATGTAGCAATCTGATCATCTGTGGACTGACACTGCAAAAATTTATAAAAGGTGAAGTTTATAGAGATTTTCAGAAGAACAAGCAAAGAACACCTACAAGTTCTGGAAAAAATCCTTATCAAAACTGAAGTCACGGATACATGAGGTAGATGTGCTAGTATTTCTGATTTTTATGATTATAACAGCTTGGGTTTTAGCAGAAACAGAAGAAACTTTTATTTTAATTTCAGCAATAATGCCTCATAAATTAATTAGGATAAATATCAGAAAAACAACGAATGAACGTAACAACATCACATGTAAAATTGTGACCTTGCTGATTAAATACCATGACCAACTTCAACAAAGGAGTATTTATTCAAAGCAATCACTCATTTTAACAGTAAGTGGCACATGAACGACCTATATTGTAATTTTAATTTTCAAACAAGGAAATAATTTTTATCGAATAAAATTTTATTTGTTAGAAAAATGAGAGCAGTTTTTTTTCCATACAAGAATAACATTTAGGAAATCAGTACTGCTTGCTTTTTGTCTTTCAATGATTCAGTCAATAAAGATGTCAAATTTAATTTATTTCATCATCCGTGTGCCACCTGGGGTTAGCAGAATTCAGTCAACAAAAATGAGAGAGCTGGAGAATGTGAAGGTTATTCCATGATATCAAATAAATAGAAAAGCAGTTACAATTCAAAGACATGATGTAAAACCCTTACTTTTTTTTTTAATTATTATTATTATTATTTTGATGAATTTCAAGAGAGGAAGAGAGGGATTGACAGATACTTCATTAGAATTGGTCTGAAATAGTTGAGAAATTGCTGGTTACCCCAGTAATTAAGAATAACTCTGGTATAGATATTTTGTGCACTTTGGAGGACTACATATTTGAGGTTTATTTCCTGGAATGCAGAGCTAAAGAGCCCTATACTGATTGCCTTGCACTACCGTTACTGCTATAAGACAATAGAAGTCAAATGTTTTGTATAAACTCCATTGGTATTGATATTAAAATTCATTTAAATTGTAAGGCATTACAGAATAAACAGCATTGGTGCTAAAATGATGGTGGCTTGACTACTTGGAAGTGAAGGTGTGGCCAAAAATTTTATAGTCTTGAAGAGATGTAGGTAAGTTGTCAAGGAAGTATTGGGAAGAGAAGTATTTGTTTTGCTGCCTGATCATTAGTAGAGAGATTCAGTATGTTTCAGAAAGTCCTGATTCATCCTTGCACATATAAATTCAAAGCCTAATATTTTCTTCAGATTCAAAAAATACCAAGGGAACAATTTGCAGAGTTTGGCTGAACTGAGGGCCAGGACAAATCATTAGATTCTCTAGTCTTCATTTAAGTTTCACTTTGATACTCCTATATGGAAGCCAGTATGTAGTGAAATATTTTTGTCCATGCGTATGTTCCAGAGATGGAACAAAAGAAAGGTACCACATTACCCAACCATCACGCTACTTCTTAGTATCTGGCTTCAAAAAAGAACAAACACAAAACCCACCCCCAAAACCCCCACGTGTATTTTGAAGGTAGTATATTAATTTTTCACAAGTGAAGTAATACAAGTTAATATCTTTCTGATTTATGTCATGAGTTACTCTGGTTTTAAGGAGGGAAAAAAAGTCATAAATATCTTTTTTTCCTGAATTAGAACTTCAGGATTTAGTCCCGTAAGCAGACATGTAAAAATGGCAAGATTTTAAATAATTTTGTAGTTTATAAAAGTTATATAGTTCACAATAAATGTTAAAGTGCTTATAATTCATAAATTCAGTGTATCTCAGGATTTTCAAATGTGATATGAAAAACTCCCTTTAATTTTTTCCAGTGTAAAGTATCCACATCCCTAATTCCAAAACAATGCCACTGGCCTAAAAATCTCCTCATTTAACTTGAGGACATGAAGGACTATATTCTACCACGTATCATTAGCATATTGTTTCCGTTTTTCATGCAGAAATATTTGCATACATGTTACTGGGCCAATGATCTCAATTGGCTAAGTGAAAATGTAATATAAATACAGGCAATTGCAAAATAATTACTTTACAGATTTATGAATAATTTTACCTCTTTTGTGAAGATTAAAATACAGCTTTCCAGATATGATCCTGCAGTGCAGATGTAAATAGACAGAAAAATTTGCAATGAGTGTGTCTCGGGGCATGGTATCAGCAAAATATATTGGCCCTTAAATGATTATGAAAGTACAAATCAGGTCAACAAGTTTTGGTCTGCTGAGAAGGTTTCTGTAGCTTTCTGTTAAGACATATATAACACAAGTCTTGAACTATTCCATAAAATTATAGAAATAATTTGTTAGTGTGAGTGCCAATTTAATGTATCCTTTAAGAAACACAATATGCAGTATTAGTGAGCTGGTTTTCTTAAGTAATACCAAAGGAACTATTGGAATTACCTAGTCCAATCTCTCTCAATCAGACAATAGGCTTTGTAATGATATAAATCTCTATGATAAAATCTCTATAACTATGGCAAATAATTGAGGACAAAAAAACCCAAACAAACAAAGAAACAAATATAATGTCCTAAACCAAAACACATTTGTTGGTAAAGATGCTGCAAAAACTTGTGGTAAAGATGATCCGGTACTTAATCTCTTAGAGTATTAAATGTGTACTGCTTTGAGTCTAAGAATTTTCAGCTTTAATTTTGTGACATCATGCTGTTAGTGTATAAAATGCTGTATTGGCTATTCTTTATTCTAAAAGCAGTTCGTTCCTGGACAAGCCAACTTTAATGTTGCCATTAGTATAAGGACCTGAATTTTTCTCTAGAAAGTATAATTTCCACACTTTAAAATCAATAACAGTGTTTCTATGAACCCTCTCCAGCTCCTCAATATCCTCTGTGAATTATAAAGTGTATTTCAGCAAGAGTTGAGGTAGAGAACTGACATACATACACAATATTTATTATTTTACCCACCAGAGCTTTTTTAAACTATTCTTATTATGCCTCTGACATTAGCATTTAGTGATTCGATTTTGAAGTTATTCAGAGTCTTTCATCCTAGAAATATGACCCATGTTCTTAGTACTTAGCAACCTGATTTCGCCAATAGTGACATTGAAAAGGGGTGGGGTTGTCGCTTTTATTTCTGACTCATCAGGTAATCCAGGATTACTGGTCTGATTATTGTGTCATTTACAAATCTTTTTTGTTAGGACTAGAGTTTTTTTAAAGTAATTTTTAGATCATATGAAATAAGTATTAGGCAGTATCTACCTAGTAGGTAGTACCTACATAACACCAGGTATCTGGGTTCCCAGTGGACAACCATCCTAATACAGACAGTTGTTTTTACTCACGTTATCAATTAATCAGTATTTCATTGATTTCAGTGTTTAGAATACTTTTCATTTTGAATAAGAAATGAGAACAATTTAATTTGAATAGTTGTGATATCAAAACGTCTTTTTAAATCTGAGCATACTGTATCAGCAATATTGGTTTTATTAGACAAATTTATAACTGGGAAAAAAAAAAAAAAAAAAAAAAAAAAAAAAAANGGAGAGATCCTTCCAATATACCTAAGGTCTAAGTTAAGATCTACTTTCCATAAATCCATGCTGATTAGGATTAATTGCCTTCCTTTAATTATTAAGTACACTATCAGCCCTTTTGTATAATTCATGCCAGTTAACATGGTCTTGTCCTTCTTTATTAATTGAGTCCTACCTGTTATTTTTCAACAGATTGGCATGCGGTTGAAAGATGGGTAATTACTTAGTTAACCCAGATGAAACTTATTATTGCCACAGCATGAACTTTCTTCCACGGGCCTGGACTTTCTAGTGTTTCAAGGCTTGAAACAGGACATCAGCTGACTAGGTTGCTCTCTTGGGTAACTCTTCTAAAACTGTGTGTGAGGATTGGTTTTGTCCACTAGTTTCCCTGATTTATAACTGCTATGTTAAATATTTCCTCATATGCTAAGAAAGGTGAATTTGTCATCTAGCTTCTGGGAACAAAATTCAATTATTTTAAATCTTTCAATATTTTCAATCTCTCTGATATAACAATTATTTTGATGACATTTGTATGCTTGAACAAACTATGCAGTCTCTCCATAGATAACTCCTACTGTTTGAAATGTCTTTTTATGGCTCCCTCCTAGAATTTTCTCTTAATATTATGCCAGTTGCAACTGGAAATGTACTTCTGCCTTTTTCTCTGACCAAGGGTAATATTATTCTCTAGTAACTTGGTAGCTAACATGATATTTCACCTTGATCAAGGTATAAATGTCAGAAAATTTAGTTATTAAAGTGTACAGGTAAAATTTTTCTTATCATTAGACTGAAATATTTTATTTCCTGAGTTCCATCAGTTGATTTCTCACATTTTTTTGCTGGCCTGGGTATGTCTACATATTGCCCTTACATCTTAGTGTTATTAATAGAACTAGTAACCTGTACTCAGGTTGCCAATTCAGAAATAATTATCCATTTACTAGATTCTGAAAGGAACAGAAGCCAGCAGAGTGTCATTGTATGTGACTTCACAGGTGTGGATGACTGTGGAGAATCCCAGGAAAGTCTGCAGAAATCAAATTAATAATATGCAAAATAGTGACGATGCTCCCACTCTACTTATTGCTGAGTGCTGCATAAACAAGACACTAGTAAAGGTCCTGCTCAAAAAATTGTAGCATATTTATGTCATCCTCCTGTGAAAATAGAATCTGAAAGGTAAAAATTCTACTACATGAAGCTTTCTGAGTGGGTGTATCCTTAATCTGTCACCAGTGCTATGACACTTTAAGGAATATTTTTTCATGAAAAACCTTCTTTTAAAAATGTTTCAGCCTCTGTTGCCAAAGGGGATAATTTTTATTTTCAGGATCTGCTCTTGAGCAAGGCTGACAGGCATTTTGGAAGGAGATGTGCCTCTACTTCTTTTCCGAGTTCCTCTCAAATAGAAACATCTGCAGTAGCATATTTTGACAGATCATTTCCAAACCCAGTAGAAAGTATTCAATGGGATGTTTTCCAAAAGGGAAGCAGTTCACATGGAAGCTCATCTAAACTACCCTGCTTGCAGGTCACTGGCTCAGTTGGACAAGTTTAAAATGCGCTGAGCAATTTTTGTTTTTTTCTTAAGGTATTGTTTAAAAAATATATTGGAAGTGTTGTGATATAAAATCATTGAGGAGTGTTCACTCTTGAGACTATGATGTTTCTCAGCAGCATGAATTGATGAGATCATTAGTCTATTTTTGAAACTGATGGAATTGCACACCAAAACCTGTCAAATTTCATTTGAGTTAGATAGTGCTGTGTGTCGTGGCTAATATGTTTAAGAAGTAACCTTTCCATCCTGCTGTTGTCATGTCAGACTGTCTGGCCTGGACTGGAATTGGTAAAGTGACCCTTTAAAAGAACATGTAACACTGCTAATGCCAAAGTGACAGTCAGCGCACCAATGGCAATGAAATAATTATAGGAAATTACAGTTTCCCAAACTAGATAATCACTGAATGGAAGGTTTTCTTAAAGTAAAAAAAGAGTGCTTCAAGAGCACTGTGTTTAATGTTGGACACTTGTGAAACACTAACTTCTTCAAATATTATTTTTATTCTCTCTAACTGCTCAAATATTTAATTCAGATTGTTTTAAAACATTGATTTTACTCAAGCAGGTTTTTTTTTTCAGAGGATTTCTTGGCAACAGGGATGTGTCTCCAGCAGTGATGATTCTGGAAACCCCAGAGACCTGCATAAATATTGCAGTTCCCAGGTGCTGGCCCTGATCCTTTATCATATATGTTAATTCCCTACATGAAAAAGTGAAGTGTTTAAATTCATTCTTCAGGGAACAGTATTAAAAGAACAAGGGATAACTTGCCTGTATTCTACCACGTTAACAGGATATTGCTAGGTAATAGGATTTCCTAGTCATTCTTTCATTTCCCATAGCTGAAAAAAAATCCACATATATTAAACTGAGACAGTCTGTCCTCCTTGCTACTCTCAAACAAGTAGAGAATATTTTGCTGGCAGTCTTACGCTTATTAAAATCTCTGTTTTAGGAGAGGCACTGCATTTTTGAGGTGAATAGGTATGACTGAATGCAAGAATCCTACTTATTTCTTGAAAAACTCCAAGTGCACCCAGAAATATTACTACTTTGTAAACAATTCTATCAAAGTAGACTTCAGATGTAAAGCAAATAAGAATTGGCATGATGGTTTTATAGGCGATACCAAGCAAAATGTCTTCTGCTGAGCACGTGTCTGGAACTTCTTGCAAAGCATTGTTAAAATGCAGGCCTACGCACCAAAACCTGTTTTACAGTTAATGACAGGATTGCTTTTATAACATGTATCCTTAAAGCTGACAAAGTCAGGATGGATGACATCTATGCTGAGGCTGAAACCCTTTGCTGCACAGTGTGCCACATGGTTGATCTGCACCAGAGGGCTGAATTTGTTCTGAGTTTAGAGCCAGGATGCAGGGGGAACATGGTCTTCTGACTTTCAATACCAATTTTGTTTTGATTTATAATGTGCTGTGAAATCTTATACTTCTGCAGCACTTTAAGGAAAGTTAAAGAGAGAGTAGCAAAGAGTTAATGATCTAATTGCTACTGTCTTATGGGTTGCTTTTTTTCCACTACCAGATACAGAGTTCACACAAAGAGACTGTTACGTTGATTTTTCACAGTACCTCAACATACTCTGTTTGCAAACTATTCAGGGAGAAAAAAAAAAAAAAAACTCTAAGAGATTTCAAAAAGCCAAGTTATTCTCCTGCATGTCTTCTTTACTTGTAATTGCTGCTTTAAAATGTGTAATGGAAGACGGAATTTTTTTGTACATAGTATAAATGGCTGAAAGTATTCAGAATCATATGATAAATCAGTATTAACTCTCAATGCCTTCTACAATAAAGAAATTATGTTACAGCTCCTTCTGAGTTATATTTTCCTTGCAATAATGTAGAGAGAAATAACTTTCTCTCACACCTTTTAGCCTGTATCTGAAAACTTGCATTGAGGGGTTTGGTGGTTTGTTTTTTTATATTGTTCTACTTCATATTTTTCCCCTAAACCTGTTTCTTAAGATGGGAATGTCAAAATTCATGCTACCAAGAATAACCCTGAGAGGTTCTGTAAGTATAACATTTGAACACAGTCTGATGATAATTAGATGATATATACAGGTGTTTGCATCACTTCCATCTGAGCAGGCTGCCACACTGAAAGAGAGCATGACTGAAATAGTGTAGTTTAGATAATTAAATTCAACTGCATAAATATCTCTCTACGTAGCATAATGTCTAAGTTAAACATTCAGGATTATTTTTCCTGTGTTAGAAAACATTGGTGTCAATGAAGATCTAACAGAAAAAGCTGAAAAGCTGAAAATGCTTAGAAATATTTCAGAACTCATTTTCAATACTTTAAGAAAGATCTTTTTCATTTTCCAATTTTATCATCTTGTTAATTCCTGTATTATTTCATTAATCTCTAATTATATAATTTGGTTCTAATTTTTAGTACTGTAAAAATTAAGTAAATAATAAATAGTACTTTGAGGTGACTGGTTTTGGGGTTGCTTTTTTTCTTTTTTTTTTTTTTCTGAATTTCTATTTTAATTTGTTTTATTTGAATTTCTTTAGTTTGGACATATTGAACTGGATGTGGGAACAGAGGGGTTTTATTTGTTTTGTTGCTTGTATGTTTGTTTTCCTCAAAAATCTCACGCACGCTTAAAGAAAAAAAATTTTAAGCAGGTTTTAATTTTAGGCATCACATTCCCTAGAATGAACATCCTCCATCTAGGAATACCCAAAGATCTAAAATATTTTTAAAAGCTTAAAGTTGAAAGAAACTTTGCATTGTAATTAAACAATGAAGATACATCTGACTGTATAAATAACTGATGATACATAGCTTTCTGCAAACTCCTTTCACTGAATTTGTAATCTAGTGCCACGGAATAAACAACAATCCCAAAACAACTTCAGAAAGAACATCCTGCATACTAGAGTACCTTCTGAATATATTTCCTTTTCACAAGTATGTGCCTTGTAACAGCATCAAATAGATTTCCTTGTCTGTTATTCCTCCCATTTTTCCTCTTGATTTTAATTACCTCTCCTTTTTCCTACCTCTACAGAAATTTAAGATTTTGTTTCTGCATCAAATTCTATTTAAGAATACAATTTTTTGTATTCTTAAATACAAACAATCCTTTGTTTCACTTACACATGACGTCTCTTGTAAAATTCAGTAACATCAAAGTATAGACTAGTAATGACTCATAGTGAAATAGTTCAGACATCACATTTATATAGCCATTCTAATTTCTGAAATTTTCGAAGATGATAGTGGACACAAACCTGCCCATAGTGCTCTATGCCTTTGGGCTGGAATATTGCAACAAGCTCTCTTTAGAACTGTCCTTGAAAACCCTCAAAGATTTGTCTAGTGAGGAATGATGAGGCATAACTCCTTGAGGGCATGTCACTAAAAGAGCTGGAGACATCCATGTTCCTCAGGCTTTGCTTGTTGTTCAGAATGACTCAACTTTAATGTTAGTAAGAAAAGTAAGGAGTTTGCCATATGGAACTTGGAATGGATTTTTCTGGTTCTGATGGGTTTTTATTATACTATGAACTTTTTATACTGATGATGAAGTATTATCTGTACATAGAAAATCAGAATTCTGTGTCATGCTGGAAACTCAGTTTTGTTTTGTGTTTTTATATCACCGTTAAGGATAACATTTTTTGAATTTGCTAGTAAATGCTGTAAAATCATTAAATTCTGATTCTATGTGCTTTACTGTGCAATACAAACAACATCAATAACAACATTGTGGCCTGTGGAAACCCTGACATTTTTCTAAGATGTGACATATGGACCTGCCAGAAAAAGCGACATTTTCTTAATTGTCGGGTTTTATTATTTGCTTCATAGGGGCCTAGTGGAGATTAACCCTGTTACACCAGATAGAGAAGGATAGGGTCTCTACCTTGAGAGACCTTAATACAGGAAATTGAAGTGGTACGATGAATTAGGACAGCAGATTACTAGAGAGGCATCAACAGTCAAAGGCTGGGCTGCAGAGGGAAGTTCAACTGTTCTCTACAGAGAGGTCCTTTAATACTGGGTGGTTTTTTTTGTTATTTCTACTGGTGAGGCAATAGTAGTAGCAATATGTTTTCTCTTAACCTGCACTGATACTGTACAGATGCTGTGAGAAGCTGATGGTACTATGCTTGTGGGCACATGGTTTTGAGGACAAAGATTTGCAGATAAATAGGCTTTATTCAATTTTCTTCCTGTAGAACAAATTTAATTTTTTAGAAATTTAGTTTTCTGCATTTTTTTTAATGGAACATTTAAATGCACTGTTCAGAGTAGTCTTTTGGGTAGTGCTATTTAATGATTTTTTCATAATTGCTTTCAATCTGGAACTTGTTTATCCATTTTTTCTGTGTTGGTATGGTTACAGCTGACATTCTTTAAATCATTTGGTGTACATGAAATAAGTATTTTTTAAGTTTGCACACACTTCTGCAGTTACATCAGTATTTTTTTTTAAAATGCTGTCCAGTGGAATATTTAATTTGTGTGCCACATCAAGTACATATGTATTTGGAATGAGAAGCTATGATCTTTATTTTGAATACAGTTCCTCTGTATGTGGATTCAAATATGATGTGGATTTGTTGTTCATTTTTAAACGTTTTTCAGGAGACAAGTTGTGCCATTAGAGTATTTGTAGAACTTTCACTTTCCTTAAATAATGGTATCTGTACATAGAAATTAATTAATGATTTAGGAGAAAGTCTACTTTAGGATTTTTAAATGTACACGATGGATCAGGATTTTTGGTATGGCAGTTCTGTACTTACCCTGATTTCTACTGACTTCTCCATGAAGAAATTAAAAGATGTNATGTTCTTTATCTTATTGTAAAACTTGAGAATTATCATGCCCTGATGATGCATTTTCTGAGGCTGAATGTCCCTCAGTGTGGGTCACCCTGTGCTCAGGGCATGCTGAGTTTTCTAATACAGAAACCCAGCTGTCTCTGTCACTGACATCTAGCATAGCCCGTATCCATACTTCGGTGACTGCTGTTGCTACACTAAGGTTATGTGGCAGGGAATAGTTTTGGGATCACTGCATATTTATGAATCTTAGTTGCTAGAGACAGGATCCAACAGATGGATACTAGAAAACATATTTGGGTATTGTAAGGGGGAGGGGAAACCCTAGAGAATAATAGCAACCTTGACCTCTATCAGTTCATTAGCCATCTTAGTCTCTTTAGTCTCTTAAGTTCATTTGCAATGCAGCCACAGAGAAGTAAAATGTTTTTTGTCCTACCTGTGTCCTCTCCTCTGCAGAAATGTGGCACTGGAGCCTGGGGCTCCCCTGTAGCTTAAGCTCAGTTTTGGGCTACCTGCCGCCCCTCCTCCTTCCCTGCTTGTGTGCAGTCCTGCCACCTCCCTTTCAACCCTTCAGCCTTTTTCCTGAGGTACTTTTGCGCACTAAACTTGCA
The DNA here is from genome assembly GCA_013400375.1 of Thinocorus orbignyianus. Classification (NCBI taxonomy): domain Eukaryota; kingdom Metazoa; phylum Chordata; class Aves; order Ciconiiformes; family Thinocoridae; genus Thinocorus; species Thinocorus orbignyianus. Next base: position 345,169 of record VXBW01000362.1, on the reverse strand, counting down.
GAAGACTGCTAAACTTCAGACAGGTTTTCTCTGAGGTTAGTGCAAAGAATGATTTTGCAAAGCGTCACAGCAATACTAGAATTAAAACGACTGGAGAGGGCACACAAATTCTGTAAGTCATTCTGAATACATAAAATGTGCCTGAAATAGACTTTTTTTTTTTTTTAATTACCACACAACTCTGAAGTTGCCTCATTTTTCTGATAGTGTTTGGCAAAATATTGACTTTGTCTACTGGATCAAAAAAGCAGATATTTGGAGACAAGCAGAGAACCATGTAGATGAGAAAGATGAGGTGAGAGATGAACTTTCTGGACTGTAGTCAGGTGAGCCCTTGGCCCACCCAGCGCTTTAGTTTTGCAGCTAAAGCCAGGCTTCACTAGCTTTCCTAGCTGGCTTCAAAGCAGAGGAAAACACTAAACCATGATCGCTATAAACCAGTGAATTATGTCTGGTCATCAAACTTTGACTCCCTCCTTCCATTTAGCACTCGCTATCTGTATTAGCCTTCTCAGAGTTAAGCTGAGACTGAATTTGAAGATTAATCTCCTGCTACAGATGGTTTCCCTAGCAAGGAATTAGTATATTTCTAAGAAGTGTGCTTTTTGTACTGTACTCCTACATAATTTCATAAAGGCCATCAGCTTCTAATGCAGGAAATAAGGCTATAAAAATGTGTTGGTTGGTCTTTTGTTTTTTTTTTTTTTTTCCAGAAAGGGCTGCTTCAAATCCCCTCTCTGGGTAACAATCAGCAAAGTTCTCATTACTGGGAACTTTAAAATGTATGCTGATCTGCAAAACAGAGCATGAGTGATGTGGGCATTACTTCTATAATTGGTTTTGCGCGTACTACAATCACATACTGGCTTTAAAATATACCCCCTTGGTGTGTTCATTATATCCATCTCTCATCCACTTCTGCAATAGATATTTGCAGTCATTCATCACTGTTTATTATTAGGAAAGCAATGAATATGGAGCAGCAGCATGTATTTTAACAGTCTCACATTATAGTCCCAAAAGAACATATGTGTTAATATACAGAGCGTGGCAGAAAGTTCACATTTCTCCTATTAACTTCTGCACATTCAACACAGCTGATCTGCTGTCATGTTTTCCTGTTTTTTTTTGTTTTTTTTTTTTTTTCCCTTTCAATTTATCTCTGCTTAGTTACTAGTAATTAGAAATGAAACCAGTACTCTTAAAATGGTAATTTGGGCTTTGCCTGCTAATAGTGTGATGTATTATTAATTTTTGCTTCTTTTTATATTAATGTGTTCACATTTTAAATGATTTATTAGCTTTTATGATTTCTGAATGTATATGCTTTTAAAGTATTCTACATTTTGTATAGTTCTTTAAAGGAATATTTAATTGCATAAACCTTTAAAGATGCAGATAAATCTCTTGTAAGGCACATACAGTGTGAGTGGTAAGTCCATAATTTAAAGCTGTATATCACAGCATACCATAAAATTTTCTTATCAGCAGTTCCTGGCAATATAAAATTGATATGTTTGGTACTACCAGGTAATGTACTCTTTCCTGTAAGTCACCTTATTCTGATTTACCCTTAAGCTAGTCTCTGCATGGAGAGTTGTACTTTGGACTTATTAATAAACTTTTTGGCAAATCAAAAGCAGTTCATCCATTACCATAATTAGTTGAGGATGACCATGACTAATTCAGTTGTTTAGATTACCCAAGACACCTTGATTGCTGTTCTGCAGCAACAAACTGAGTATTCAACTTTGTGAATCAATGCAGTACTGGATGCAGTAGCAGATATATCCAGAAGCCCAGGGCACAATTTGTCTGTTTGCTCCAAATTGATAAACGCTTATTGCACTATTTCTCAAAGGGGTTATTTGCTGCAGCAGCTATTCCTATTACTCCTCTGATTGCAAACTAGCTTGCCTCAGTGCTTAAGCGCGATAAGGAAAGAGGAGCTCCTCACTGGCAAACTGCAAGAGCTTAGTAGAGATTTGAATAAAGAGGCTGTGTGTTATAACAGCCTCCTAGGTGGGATGTTAGGGCTGGGGTTTGATATTCCCAGGTCTATTGTCATGCCAGAAAAGCTAATTACACTCATGTCGGTGTCTTTGAGAAGAACCAGTAATGAACCCTATATCCCATTTAAATATTTGTTTCCACTATATTCGTCAAAGTAGACATACAAGAGCCCGTGGAGGAGGTAGCTCACCCAACTCATTTGTGCTGTGGGTGTAACCACCGTGCATAGTCCAACTAATAGCAGACTCCTGCCGTGAAGCACCTTTTCACCTTTCTCTCAGAGAGACACTGCTGCCTTCTTTCCATCAGATTTAATAATAATTTGTTCACAGGTAAATTCAATCTGAACTTCAATCTGAAGTTTCTCTTCAGATTACCTTAGGTCTCACTTGGATGGAAAGTTTGGAAGAGAAAGGGAAGAAATAGTTGTACTGCACTATCAGCCAAAGGCCTGAGTTTTGCTGCAATAGGTGCAATATGCGTACTGTAAAATGTCACCCTGAATAACCCAAGTGAAAAGAGATAGGGGAAGTTTATACCTTCATTGAATTAAGGAATAGGTAATTTGTCTGTCAGATACAAGAACTGGTCTGGTCTAAGAAATTTGCATTTCTAGGGAAGTGAGAGAAAGTTTATTTAGATTCAGATAGATGATCAGAATGTTACTGTAATGAAAGAGAAGCAAACTCATTTTAGAAAAACAGATTAAGTCTAAACCCACTGGAGAGCTCAAAAAATAGAAATTAATTCTAAACCCAAGTCTTTCTTACTAAGACAAGGTTTTCTTAAAGGGATAAAACCTGAGGTACAAGGCATGGAGAAAAATAAATTCCACAGATTCCAGAGAAGTCCATATCACACCTGTTAGATAATGGAGTTTTTGATTTAATCGTAGTTCAGGTACATTAAATACCACTCCTGTCTTTTTTTGTAACTATGTCAACTACTTTTTAATTTTTGAAGAGCTTCTTTTATTTGCATTTTTCTTAAAATAGCTTGAAATAAGAATGATCTTAAGATAACCCAATAATAGCATGTTTCTCACTGAACTGTAAGTCAAATCCAGAAATCTGACTGCCGTCATCCTTAAGTACCCAGTTTTCCCCTGTTCTCTGAAATATGCACAAGGGACTGGAGAATTTTCAGGCAAAAAAAATAATTTGCATGACTCTGGTAAGGAGCTTGCATTACATGGACCAAGTACAAGAGAAAAATGTCTACCAGGAGGCTGCCTGGCATCTAGTTAAGGTACAGAAAATCTTGCCTAAATTCTTAGGGTCTTTATATGATGTATTTCCATATCTAGAAGTGGTAGACCATAATTAAATCAGAAACTGTCAATCTTTTAAAAAATGTATGGGCTGAAGGTCACTTAGCAGCTTCCAAAAGGTTTAGCCATGGTATTTATGAATCTGAAGATAATTTGAATACAAGTCATACATGCATCAAAAGTTCTCCTGGAAGAAAAATATGGGTTTGTATTTTCTTTTATCCATATCTGATAAGCACAAATTTAACAAGGTACTGTTCAGTAGAGATCTCCAACTCTACAGTACATTTCTGCTATACTTTTCATGGAAAAAGAAAAGTTATTTTATATATAAAATGGCATTGATCATTGAGAATTTCAAGACAGACAGCTCTAAGTAGTGATAAAAAAAGAAGTCAAGCCAAACTAAGACTTGTATGTTTAGTCACTGGTGAAACAGGCTTAGGGAAGTGAACTTTGACTGTACTTTAAACTTTCTGTAACATAAAAAGTACGAAAAAAGAAAGCAGAAAAACGTGTGTTGCAGGAGCAAAGCCGGTTGAACTGAACAGCTATCATTTGGAGGCTGGAAATCAGCTATGTCTTTTACTTTGGAAAGTAAAAAAAATAATTTTGAAATAAACAGAGAAATTCTTGCCTCCTTCCATTGTTAGCTTTTTTTCCTTTTTTTCTTCATACTTTACTCCCTTCTCCATTAACTTCCCTTCTCCTCTTCCAGTGAACTAAAGGCAAAAGACGGAGATGATGTAAATGTTGACAATGCTGAGAAAAGTGTTTGGTTATTTTGGACTACACTTCAAAAAAGAGAGTGTTTTAAAATAATGGTTTTGGAGACTGTAGTGTCCTAGAAGAACTTTATAGAAAAAAAAAATGATAAATTTAAGATTAGTGAGTCAATAAGAGTGGATAGTATACTTCCAAGAATGAAGGGAAGTAAGACTATAAAAAAGAAATCCCTAGTTCTAAATTAAATGTACCATGTATATACCTAATTAACATTACACTGTATGACCTTACTGCTGAGTTTTATGACAATATATTATCATTAGAATGTAAGTTTAACATTTTTTGCCTGCATTAAAATGCAAGATTTACAAATGTAGCCTATGCAGAAAAATAGCTCTTAATAAAATGTCAAAAAGTGTTTATTGGCTGATTTTCCATTAGAATCTCGTATAGTTCAGCAATAAGTGAGTAAAATGCATTCTTATTTATCCTTCTATGCTTTGAATCTTTTAGAAGCTAAGCATTGACAAAGAGAATGGTCCCTTTTAAATCAGGGCAAACACTAGCCCTAGAAGCCCTAGCCAGTTTTACTCACTGCCATTTTAAAGCATCTGATCACTTTTAGATTACTTACAGAAGGATTTACAAATCTACTGAAATTCAAATTGTTATGTTAGAAAGCCCATTTCTCATATAACTCTGTATAAGGAATGCAGAATTATAGCATGTGGAGTGATTACATGGATTGGAGTCCTTACTGAGAATTTCCAGAAAAGGCTCAACATTTAAGATGTACCTTATAAATCTGAGGATTTCCAAGCCCTTGGCAATCTGAAAGCAGGTAGGTCATCATCCTCTTTTAAAAATAGGACCTTGTTGTAAATATTGAAGTACAGATCTTTCATAATAGCTTACAGATTTGACATTCTTTCTCCTCTAAAATGAAACATTTTCTCATCTACTGTTGAAAGTAAACAGGCTGAGTAAACTTATTTTCTTGCTAAGCCTTACTGGTTTTCTTTTACTAGTGTTTATTGCCCTTATATTTTTGTCCCTACAGCAGGATTTTGGCAAGCTTGGGTTGCATTATCCATGGTTTTGTCTCTGTCTATGAATTATATAAGGTATATCTATGTAGAGCTTCAGTCCCTTTTCCTGGTTTTATATCATGTTCACTCCTGAGCAGGTGGTGGCATGCTGAGAGGTGTCACATATACACTAAGGTAACTTACAATTGACTGTTGCTTTTGCTTCAGAATGAACATTGAGTGAAATGGCAAAAGTAGTTGTCCTGCAAACAAATCAACTTTTTATCATAAATTTGACATGCATCACAAATTAATGGAGGCAATTGCTATAGTAATAATGTAATCCCTGGAAGAACTGCAGCTGTCTATTCAGGTGCATTCAATCTCTCCTTGATGGGAATAATTACCTTCCATCCTCACTGGATAATTGCCTTTTGATTGAGGTCATCAGAGCAATCAAGTCAGTGAGAGGCAGAAATCATTGCTAGGGTGAAGAAAGAAGGGGGAGGAGGATAGAGACCAGAACAGATCTTTTAGAAGGGAGAATTAATAAAGAGAGTTTGTATGTATTTTACTGCTTCTTTGTTTGTAATGATATTCCAAATGATGCGATTATGTGAAATTAGATGGCTGTTAAATATGCTCATGTCTGTTATTTTTTTCTTGCAAAAGTAGGGTGTTATTGTGTCAATCTTCAAACAGAGAACTTTCTAATTGTGAGCTTTGAACTTTGTAAATGTCTGCATTAGTTTGGAACTTTGGTTTTTTTTGTTTTGTTTTGTTTTGGGTTTTTTGGGGGGTTTGTTTTTTTATTATTATTGTTATTTTGATAATTTTCCTTTATCTGAGTTTGGTAATTGTTTAAACCAATGAATTTAGCAGGTTGGTCTTTAGATCCTAGTGTTGATCACTGTCGGAAATTGCTTTCAGCTGGGTAATGGCTGGACATTGATACAGCCTAAAATGCCATTTATTGTCCTAGTGTACATCTTGCTAGTGATCCTGTTAATCTGACATTGCCTACAATGAAGTCAACAATTGTCAAGCCTATTAGCTGACAGTTTCAGCATTATATCCCTTGGTTGTACTGAAAAAGAATGTTTTGGTTTGGAGGAAAGATCAGAAGATATTTGTATGCAATATTTTTTCTTCCTTTTATAATAATATTGAAGCAAACAGTGGAGAACCCTGGTTTAAAATATTTGTATATTTTTCATCATGGGTACAAATATTTATGATTTATGTTCATAATTTTGCTGTCTAGATATAGACAACTAAATTTTATCAATGGAGAAAAATCAGCAGGGTAATTCAAGTTAATTGGCTATGGAGAAAAAACTGTTCATTATGTGGTATATAAAATGTGTACATTTTAAAGTTTAGCCTTTGCATTAGTTTTTAAGTAAATCATAAAATACAAATGAAAGACTGACATTCTGTGTAACATGATATCTTTATTTCTGACTGCTGTAGAGGGAAAAACAATTTCTGACTGCTGTTATTTCCCTCATATATTTAATAGGAAGTTTGTACCACAGACAGTAAATGCCATCCATTCCTTGGAAAGTAAGTCTCTGGATATGTCAGCCGTCATGCAGAATCAACTCAGATAATCCATGCTCAGGCTGGCAAATTTACTTTTGCTGTTTGGTGGAAGTTCAGAGGGTTAGCTTTTTTGTGTGTAAGTGTATTACACTACATTTAAAATTACAAATAAAACTAAGTAATTAATAATGAGAATGGACTTATGATAAATATGGAAACAGTTCAGGGATGTGGGAAGGTTTTTTTTACACTGCTTCAGTATGATACTGCATGATAATTTTACATGAGCCTGTTCTGGAAACATACCAGGAAGCTTCAGAGGACAAATACAGTGTTCTTGAACAGGCATAGAATTAACATGAACAAATGAATTACCATTTTCTGTGACTTCTCAAAAATGGTTGACTATCACAATCTGCTTTTTGGAGTCATGAAATAAAACTTGTGCAGCACTATTTCCCTTTGTTTTTAAAAAATGTGTGTGTATAGACATTTAATGTCTTAAAACTGGAAGTGCACAGTATTTCAAATAATGTAATGAGTGGCTATTTACTGGATTCGTTTAGCTGCTCTGTTGTTTGTAGTAATTCTAGGAAACAATTTTTTCTCTACTAATGGGAAAACTTATGGCTGAGATTTCTATTCATTTTCCTAAAGAAATTAACTAAAACTTATAGTCTAAATCTACACTATAACTTGTTAGAATATGTGCATTTTGTTACAGAAGAGGTTAACAAAAGCAGTCTTAGTACTGATCGGAAAATAGAGCTAAGAGGAACATCACAGAAATGCATTGGTTTGCTGATAATCCTGCTGTATGAAACTAGAATACATATTTTCATTTGCTAATCCTATTTACAGGAGATAAAGCCCCATGCTTCAGAGCACTGCCAACCATGAACTGCTTGCTGTTTGGCACAATAATACTGCTGCCTGGGCAAGTGAAGCATTGTGTCTTTCTCCTTTAAGTAACCCAGTTAAATTCGCTCTGCCTACCACACCTGGGATCATGAGACGCTTCATACTTTTGGGGTAAACACAGAATTATGAGGGTGAGCAATTTCCAAGGTACTGCCCAGACTACTCAGAAAGACAGATGCGAATGAGAGAAAGGCTGTTTAGAAGAAGCGAGGTCTGGGGTTGTTCTGAGATAGTCAGAGCGAGACCGCTGAAGAAGCTATTGGATTTGACAGAAAAACACAGAAGAGATCACGGTGAGTGACAGTGGGAAGAAATAAATGTTTGGAAGTTAATGGTGTGGAAATGAGGTAGGTTCACCAAAGCTCTGCATGTAACTGAAAGGAAATTGTTGCTGGTAAACACTAGCTGTGGCTGAATGCACAGGACACGCAGTTGGCTGCTATCAGAGGTCTCTTGCTGCTCCTTCGAGGCAGTTAGTGTTAGTCACTTTTCATTCAAGTGGATGAACCACTATTGTAAGACCATTGCTTTGTGTACATGACTCTGTCATTTACAAGTGGAAAACATAACGGTTTTAGAAAAATAAAAGGAGAAATGGGTATTTATAGGTGCTTCCATGAGACAGAAGCAAATTTTCTTTATTAGCCTTGTGAGAAAGAAATCACTCTAAGCCTGACTCCTATTTTTTACCTTGTCTTCAATAACTGCCTGAGCAAAATTTATTTGTCTCCGTTGGTGTTTCTTGTTGCTGTTAAATTTTCTTGCATGAAATTAAACTGTGATCTCTTTGGAACAGAAAGGTATGTGCCTGAATAGTGCCCAGCATAACCAGGGTGATTTCTCTGTGGAAGTTCTGCTCTGCTATTAAGCAGAGGTTGTACAGTTTTTGAGAAGACTTTGACTTAAGGGCATTAGTATATTGGTAGTATGACTGTAAATTCTACTCTTATTTTTTTTCTTCTTGATTATTAAGAACTTAGGCTCAAAATTACACATGCAGAGATGCAATTTTTATTTTTTTTTAACCAGTAGAAATGCAGCTTTGATCACAAGATGAAAATGGGTATGCGTGTAAAGACTGTGTTGTCAGCACTAATTCATAGAAAGAGACTGAGAACTTAAGACATGAAGCTGCCTTACCTCTTAATCCTTCACAGGCTGAGGTGAATTCCTGATAGTCAGAGTGGCATAAAACCTTGCTATCCTTTCTCTTGAGTGCAGATAAAGTGAATTAAATGACTGAGGACAATGCCATGAGCAGCTGAGCTGTACTGATGTTTTATTAGGTGAAAAGGTTAATGCTGGACATCTTATTCTCGGTCCTGACTGCTTCTTAAGATAAGATGGCTGGCTATAGCTGACAGCAATAAAATCTCAGAAATAGGAAATAAAATGTAAATGAAAGAGAATTCTTATTTTCAAAGCATTTAACTTTATGAACTTATAAATATTTAATGAAACTGGGTCAAATACAAATTATCTGTTGTCTTTAGACCTTTAGAACACCCCTGTGTTCTAAGAGTCAGCTGTCTGCATCTACCATTCCCATTTTTTGTTTTAAATTACACTGGGTTTAGGACAGAATGCAGGATATGTTCAATGTACTTGTTTGTAGATCGGTATTTCCTGGTTTTGTTTGAAATACCACGTAGTCATGACACCTGCTGTTATCTCAATAGAATCACTGAACTTATAAAGACTTTCCACCTTTTTCTGTGCAAATATTTAGCTTCAGCAAAAGCCTGAAATATGTCCTTTTTGTTCTCATTTGGAGTATGTAGTAAAATTGGATATGAACAGCAGAGAATATAAAGAGTGCTGAAAATAACTCAGTTAATGAGAAGCGTAAAAGGATTCATTATATATTTGCATAAGATAGGATACATACCAGAGTGCATACTGGAAAATCTTTAATTTTATTTTTTTTCTAATTGAACATAAAAAGATTCAGGAAATGATATTTTTAAAGACCAGTCTAGTTCTATTAAAAAGAATAAATTATCTCTTTGACTTTCTCTGTTGAGAATTATTTGGGACAGAACTGGTTAAGACTTTTTATCAGTAACTTTTCTTATCTCAAGGCTAAAATGCTAAAAGAAGCCCAAAGCTTGTGTGCTTCTGCCTCTGAGACTGAGAAGATGGAGGTGAGACAGGAAGGATACTTGGAGCAAATGCTGCTGTGATAGAGAAGTTCTACTTTTGTTTCCTTGGAGTCCACTGTGGCCAGAGATGTTCCCAGCAGGAGATTTACATGCACAGGAGAGCAGTTTTCAGCTTTGCATGTGACTGAACAGAGACATCAGACATAATAAACTACAACCTTATGTAGAGTATAGCACAGTTTACTAAGCAAATTCTGCAGCATTGACCAAAATTCGGAGACTCTACTTTCCAGGATACATAGTGGTGTTAGGAAATACATTTCATATCAGCTTCAAATTCCACAGGTCAAGGAGTTTTTTCACCAAAAATGGTTGTCAGTAGAAAAAAAATAAAAATTCTCTAACTTCTTTGTTAGAGTTGCTGTCTTTTACCAGACACATAATGATAGAATGAGTGTGGTACTGCTGGAAATGATAGAAGTGTGAAGAAAGAAACCTACTATGCTTCCTAGAGTAACCTTTGGGAAAATAAACTTGTACTATCTCTCACCAATCACAGTTCACAGAATCAGAGAATTTTCATGGTTGGAAGGGACCTCTGAGATCAAGTCCAACCACACACACCCCAGGAAAAAAAAAGCCCAAACCAAAACATCACAAAAAAACCCAAACACCACAAAAAAACCAAACCCCACAAAACAAATTGCCCAACCCAACAATGTTGGCCACTAGAGCATACCCTGCAGTGCCACATCTACACATTTCTTAATTACCTCCGGCGAAGGTGACCCTACCACCTCCCTGGGCAGGCTGTTTCAGTGCCTGACCAAACTCTCAGTGAAGTAATTCTTCCTAATATCCAATCTAAACCTAGGCTGCTGCAACATAGAATCATAGAATGGTTAGAGTTGGAAGGGACCTTAAAGATCATCAAGTTCCAACCCCCCTGCCATGGGCAGGGACACCTCTCCCTAGAGCAGGTTACTCAAAGCCCCATCCAACCTGGCCTTAAACACTTCCAGGGATGGGGCATCAACAACTTCCCTGGGCAACCTGTTCTTAACCTGTACTTAAACTTGAGACCATTTTCTCTGGTCCTGTCATTCCTGTGTAGGGATTTTCTTCTAGCATGGTATGTCATAATCCAATGGTCAGCATCAGATGAAAAAAACAATTCTTTCTGGGATAGCTCTGAAATGCCAGTAGCTATACTTGATCTACTTAGGACCTCTAGTAATGAAGCCTTTTGTTAAGACACTAATAAACTCCTTTAATTGAGACAGTTCTTGCAGACTTACCCAAAACCTTAGACAATTCCCTCTGTCAATCTCTATTACCTCCCACTTTGTCTAGCTTGCACAGGTGCCAGCTGTCTTTCAGGCAATTCTTTCTTGCCTTGCTGGAAGTTTAGAAAGCAGGGAAACAACATTGTGTAACCGTGCCAAGAAACAGATGCACACTTAAAACCCAAACTTACTGTCTGTTTGTTACTCCAGGAGGCTCTTCCCTTCAGTAGTATTTCATTAACACAGAGTATAGTGATATCGAAGATTTCCAAGATGTGGCAGTAACCAAGAGTAATCTTTAGTCACGGACAGGTGCAACAGCATTATCACACATCATATTACTATGAGCAGTATCAAAGGTTGTGGGGGATAAAAAACCAATTACTTGAACTTTTAGTTATGAGTTTTTTGGTTTTGAGGTTTTTTGGGTTTGTTTGTTTTTGTTTTTTTTTTTTGTTTAGGGTTTTTTTTTGTCACAAGCTTGCATTTACATGTAATAGAAATCTTTATTCTTTGAGCTGAGAATTTTTCTTTTTTAGTAAGTTAAAAAAGAATCCTAAATACAATATTTGACAAAACATAATAATGCAATAAATGATTTACATTTCTTCAAGATCGAACACTTCCTTACCTTCGCTTTATAGCAGTGGTTTAGGATGTCCTTGGAGTGAGCAAAAGACTGAGGATGTTAGGAATATTTTCATGATACACGTTGTCCACAATATTGACCAAATTCTATGCTGAGAGAAGGGTTGGGACAGAGATATAAATATTTTTCCCAAAAATCTTTTAGCCACCAATTGCTTTCAGCTCAGAGATCACATTTATCTCATGAAATTCTAACAAATTTTTCTTTAGATATTAACATAGTGTAAAAACACATTAATAGACAGATGAGAGAACTGAACAGTTTCTTAAGGATAAATTAAGTATTAAAACCTAAAACCATATAAGAAATTTGAAACATCCTGTCTCAGTTCAAGTTTAGAAAATGTAAACCCATTTGTTCTCTCAGACAGAAGACAAAGGAACAAAAATACATATGTAATATCCCTGATAATCTTGCAGCCTCACAGCTACAGTTACAAATCAGCTTAAATGTTGGGTAATTACTTCTTATGATTATTTAACTTAAACAGCAATTGAGATTGGGGTTGAAACAGTACCTAATGTACCAGGAATGAAAATGAACCTATTTAAGGATGAGAAATGATCCTTAAATGACAATTGATGCAGAATGGCACCAACAGGTCTTGGAATTGGGCAGAAAACCAGACAAACTGCCTTAAGAATCATGCCAGGTCTAAGGTGCTTTTTCTGTGCAGAGACTTTTTGCAATATGGAGCTAAATTAGCTAAACAAGGCCTCTGATGAGCTAACATGAAGCCCCTTTTCAACATTTTTTAAGTACCTTGATGAGTTTTCTGATGATGTGGAGAGCTTTAACTTGTCAACACAATCTTTCTTCTTTAGAATGATAGAGGTTATAGGTGTGGCAGATAAATACATTGCTTATTCTTTCAGTCCTTGGTACTGGAGCAGCAGTACCTGCTGTATGTTTTTTGCATGATTTAGAATCTACTTTATTCATGTTAGCTTTAAATATCTTTATTTGATCACAAGTTATTTATTCAAGGTGTTCATTCTTCATGACAAAGAACTTTTTACCTGTGTTTCACAGGCCTGGGGTACCCTACTCAAAAATGAACTCAGACCTGAGGAATACAACCTTAAGTTTTCCTAGCCAAAATCACACCAAAAATATGTGGAAAGATAATTAGATACTAATATTGCAGCTAAAACTGCTGAGTAGTCTTCTTAATACAAAGGCACCTCTGAGACTTTGTGGACCTAACTTTCATTATTATCTGTAATATTCAACTTATAATATATAGTTTAACTTTGTTCTTTTCTGTGTGTAAACTTTCTATCAAACTGCAAACATTAAGTGAATTCATCAAGTGCTTGTGAAGTCTTAAAATGCTGAATTCTGAAAAGCAAAGACTGTTAAAGTCAGATGGATCTGCAAGACATTTTACACACTGCAGAAGCTTTTGTGATCTATTTATGCTCTAGCTTTTGTAAATTATAGTAAAAAGTCCAGTTGCGCTCTTAATACCAGGGAAAGATTTTTTTGTTTTTTTTTTACTAAATCACATAGGCTTTCAAGTTCCTAATTTTATCTAATTTCAAGAAAGAGAGAATACTCAAGGGAATTAGTAAAAAGAAGAGAATTTGGAATTCAATTCCTGGAAACCAAAGGAGAAATTATCTGTGTTAGGTAGCCCACAGCCAGTCACTGTGCTCATATCTGATGCAGCAAAAAGCAACAGATAAAGCATATTTTGCTATTAAGAAAAATATTTTCAGTAGCAGTGACAAAATGCTAATTCAGTGTTGTCAGATATTGTTAAAACTTTGTATGGGATACTATACTTCATAGGAGTGGGTGTTTACATTTAGGAAAAGAATAGGTACAAAGAGCATTTACCAGAGGAAGAAGTACTTAACAGTGTCTCATATAAAAAGAAACAAACCAAGAAAAAAAGGATACGTCCTGTGAAGTAAAACAAGAAATGCAGTGGTCCTTACCCATTAAGGAATGGCAGGTCTTTCCAATAAGAATAGGGTGAGCAAAAGACTATATTTGAGAAAGTGATGCTACAATGTACTTCTCTGCAATATTAGGGGACTTGACAAGAAATAATTCCTTTTCACTCTCATGCATCATGCTCTCTGCACAGAAGGTATAATTAATTCAGTGAAAATGGAAATTAAATTGAAATGGCTTTCTTAAGAACTATTTAAAGAACAGCTAGGTAACAAAGCAATTCTAAAGAGAAGAGAAATCTTCTAAGAAAAGGTAACCGCTAAAAGCTTTAAATAACCTGATAGAGACAAAATAAATTCAGAAAGCACAAATACAACTAACTATGACTTTTGAATGGTTGTATTTGGTATATATATGTTTAAAATAAAAAATGATAAATGTCTATTAAAAATGCATTTTAAATATTAGTTCTCTTTGAGAGTTATGCCTAAAGAGAAAAGAAGATTATTATATTAAAAAATTACTCCCTTATGCACAGAATAGTTGGAATTTATTCTATCTGAAACCTTTTCTGTTGTGTTTCTAAGCATGGGTTTCAACAGACTTAGAATGACATGTTTACCCTAACATTTTGATAAAGAACATCTCTCAAAACTGCAGCCAGTTGCTATCCTTAAAACTGACCATATCAACTCTGCTTGCAATCTTGCCCTTTTATGATTTCTCATGATGGAATACAGAGAAAATTGGGAGGCCAAGGACCATAATTTGAATATTCTAATGACAGAGGGTTGGTTTGTCTGTTTTCTTTCAGAAGAAATTCTTACTTTAATATTAGCTGTTATCTACAGGATGAGTTTGATAAGGATGGCTGGGTTTGGTCAGAACAAGGAGACAATGGAGACTACGGAAGCAGTCTGTTAAGATATCTGTATATGGTGTGCCCTAAATCAAGTTCTCGGTCTATGCTGTGACAATGCAACATTTTCAATTTCTGTTTCTTTATTCCACTAATACCATAATAGGGAAATTATTTGCCAGTTTAGATAGTGGACTGTCTTTTTTTTTTTTTTTCCTAAAGTTTCTGTATCCTGAATTGAAAAATAAAATTTCTGCAATTTATAACCTATATTCTAGATGTTGGGGGAGGGAAAAAATAATCCTCACATCAGAGTGTTTATACTGACTCATGAACTATACAAACTGTGTTGATTTGAACAGATCTCTGATCCCCTGAGATATAAGGCTTTGGGCAGGATTTTGTCTCTAGTTCTAAATATGAAATTTCCAGACCAAAAAGACAATTTTTCAAATTTAGATATTGCTCTGCCAACACTTTCTTTCAGTTTCCATTTAGTCATTCCTTTCTGTTCTAATTTATTTCCAAAACTTGTATCATTTCAGTTACTTGAGATTAGCCACACAACAATTTTGGGGGACTTATGAAACAAATGTGTGGCTTTCATTTCCTGAGCTGTATGAATTTAAAAATCACATGGTATCCCAAAGCTAAAGAAATAAACAGTCTGTAATAGTACCTGAAGATACGCTTACCACTAGGGGCTTTGGAGAATAACCACCATAAATGCCATCCCAGGCAAAAAGTCAGTTCTTTTTGTTAGCTAATGATACTGAAAAACTTTTTTTCTTTTTTCCAAGGCAAGTGTTTTAGTTCTGATGTCTGAAATAATGCATTATGTTTAACATACTGAATTAAATATTTCTGTTTTGAAACTGTTTATTCTTCATCTCATCTCTATGTGTAATATATCATGTTCTTTAATCATTCTAGTGTGTTTTAAATAGGTTGGTTATTTCAGAAGTCTTTCACATTAATGTGAAATATCCTCTCAGTCTTCTGTAAAACGATAGTTTCAAGATAATACCATATAATTATAGTATTCTAGTACAATTAATATTTATTCTTCCAGTTACAATAATTTTACAAAATATGTTAGTCTTGTTTCTTATCAAAGGAGCAGCATTCAGTGAAGGGTTAATCTTTTGAAGAGGAGGCTTTATAAAATATTTGATTATCTGGTAATCTCTGATGAAAAGCATGTGTCAAAAGTTAGGGATCAAATTTGGCTTTTGCATTTCATAGAATCATAGAATGTGTTGGGTTGGAAGACACCTTTAAAGGTCACCTAGTCCAACCCCCCTGCAGTAAGCGGGGACATCTTTAACTAGATCAGATTGTTCAGAACCTCATCAATCCTAACCTTGAATGTCTCCGTTTGACTTCAGTAGAGTCAGGATTTCATCTGGATCATCTGTTCTAAGATTTCTTTGGCAAAATTGTGCAGTCTATATATTTTTCTGCAAAGATGATAAGAGAGAAAATTAACCATGCTTTTCATTTTATGAGGAAAAAGATATTAGAAATTATAATTAACTTGCAGTATGACCAAGTTAATAGAAAAGAAACAAGTGCTTATGTAATCTATGGAAATTGTTTTAATTCTGTAGCCTCAAAATCACAGCAGTATTACAAAAAATTACATGACAAATGCCTAAATTGATGAATCAGGGAAACGGTTATCAACCTTATATTATTGAAAACATTGTACATAAATACATAAGCAGGGTCTGTTTTGCATTTCAGGAGTGGTCCCAGAATAGACATTACCTATATACGTGCAATGTTTTCCATGGGAAATATCTTTTGAGAAAGTAACAGGTAATAATTTTTCAGCCTCCAAAGAGATTTTTGCTTTGTTTTCTTAGATATACGAACATGTCGGTCTGTATCTTGGTCATCCAGAAAACAGTGTATGTTCTTTGCCATCTTTGCTAAGTAGATTAAAAAATTATTTCCCTTCCTCCTCCTTATCAGTGCTGGCCACCCCTTTAATACAGAATGCTTTGGGTTTTGATACACATCCTCTAGTGAATCTTGCTAGGCTGATGTGACACATCTATCTCCAGCTGTCCTGCCTTTTTCCTAGCAAAGTTTAATGCACCTGTGGAGGAGGTGATGAAAAGAGAACATTTTCAGGTCACTTTCTAGTTTAAACTGCTAATGAAAAGATGAGATTTGTGTGATTTTGCTAGACCAGGACATGCAGTTTTCTCTTACAAAGATAAAAGTTTCTGACATTAAGTAGGGCGTTGACACTGGGGCAGAAATATGCTAAATCGCCCTTACAGGAGTACATTTGGCAGAGCTCTTTGATTTTTGCCCTACATACTTTCCTATCCATTTGCATGGTTTCTGCATCTCGACTGGGTGTGACAGGCTCTGATGGTACTTCTACAATTGAAATAGAACTTCATGGTCCAAGTAATACGTCAGGCACAATCCTCAGTCCTCCTAAGTCATTTTCCCCTCCTACTAAGCTATTTTAAGCTTTAGTCTATTTACTTATTAAATTTTTCAATTTCAGAAGTGCCAAAAATGACATAATAATGAAAAAGCCATTGCATGAAATCATGAGAAATTACAAAATTTTTGTGCCCACTTCCAACTATGTGGAATCTGCACACTTATTTTATTGGATTCCACAGTTCATTTGAAGTGATGATGCATGTCATTGATAGACCTCTAATTTCCCACAAGCTTCTAAGAAAATGCTAACTCAGCAGCGTTTTTGCTTAGAGTATGCCTTTCAAATTCCAGCTATAAGGCTAAACTATTCTTAGTAGCAAATGCCATATATATTTATTTTGTATAAATTATTTTGTTACAGTTGCGGGCCATTTGTAGATTTTTATAATTCTATGGAAGCGTGGTGAGACTATCTTCATGTTGATCAAGGTGCTGAAATTGGAAAGTGCTGACATTTCTAAGTGTCCGATCATTGCAGATTTCACTATAAGAGAAAACCTTCTATTGGCAGAAGTAATAGCTTTTTGCTATGTCATCAATGTGAAGATACATAGTAATTCAATGTTGTTTTGTAATCTGTGTTGATATTTAAGTAAAAGATTTTCAGAGCTAGGAAAAAATACTATTAGCATAATATTTGGAAGTAAATCTTTTTGGTGAACTGTACATGTTAGAAAAATAGAATAGGTCATATCCAAGTAAGACTTTTACTTGTTGATAATACCATGTGATAAATATTTAGGTAGTAGTAATAGCACTTACTAGAAATATAAATATAAGGCCCCAAATTGAGGATAAATTTATGATAGCTTTAAATTGTCATCAGGCTAATTTTACAAGTTTTAAACTAAGCCATCTATGAAATATTATATTCACAGTTCATTCATCTGTGCTTTGTCTAAGTAGTGTAAACTTAGAACGACTGGTTTGAAAGCTTGCCCTGACTCTTAGTTAATACTAACATACAAATTCTCTCACTTTCATACGCATGCGTGCATGCATTAACTGTAATAATGGCTAAAACCATACAGAATATAAGATAAATGCAGAGAAGCAGGCCTCCAACTATAATATGAATATAAAGGAAATTTTATCAAATCTTAGACATCCAGAGAGAAACTATTTCAAGTTATTTAAAAGAATTTTAGAACAGACTTTATTATCATGTCTTTTTATGATTTATGGACTGCTCTTTTAGAGCAAAAGTAATGATTGTAAATAGGTCTGCTGAAATATGAGCACTTGCTTGCCATTGTTTACAACTAAGATAGCATCCAAGAGTCAAGAGGCTTCACCTACGTTCTTATTTACCATAGATGATTTATTCCTCAATATTGGTTTTCTTCTCAGGGATTTTATGTAGTGTAGCTGCACAGATTTTGTGGTCGAAAACTCAGCCTTGAATATTCTTGTGTAACGCTTATAAGAGAGGGTTGTTTGTTGTTGGTTTTGTGGGTTTTTTAATGAATTGCAGGTTTTTTTGAATGGATTTTAAAAAATTATTTAAAACTGCAAAATCTTAGTTGGCCTACCAATTGCATAAGGTTCACACTAGTAAAACTACTACATGGAAATGGCATCCAAATTAGGCAAATGCATGTCATAAAATATCATCATCAGTTATGGTTAGTAAATCATGACCATAGGCAGAACAGATGACTTGACAGTTCATTAGGAAAGACAGGAGTCAGAAAGCAAGACACTTTAATAACCAGAATACCTCATATTCTAGACAACTAGTTTTAATATACCAAGAAGCAGAGAGGAAAATCAGAGTTTACCGAAATTAATGTTTATCCGTCACTCTTGTAAAAGTTACTAATAGAAAAGAATCATTTAGTACAAAGCTTGCTATTGGAAAACTTGGAGTTATTTGACTTATTTTTTGTGGAGGACAGTAACATTCTGTTTTCACACTACTAGGACTTAAGAGTCCTAAAGATAGTAAGTAGTGTAAGAACTCAGAATAATAAAATAATTTCATTCTGGGGAAGAAAGTGGTGCTTAAAGCAAAACGCACAGATTAGTGGAGGCAGACAGCCATTCCTAGAGAAGGAATGGATGCATCCTTTTGGCCCCATAGCAACCTAAATGTTCTCATGTTTTCAGTAGTAATCATTGTTTAGGAAGTTTGAGGAACATTCTGAAAAAAATGATACAGAGTAGATGTGTATCTGTCAGGCATTTGCCGTAAGTATGAGCAGCAATGCTAGATAAGGCAACAAGCATTAGTGTCTGCTTGTTAAAATTTCAAACAACAGATTGTACTGTGAATCAAGAGTGGATATTTTTTCAGTGCTGAGACATCATACAGAGAATGACTAGAGGGCAACACATAAAGGCAAAAATAATTAAAAAAAAAAAAATTGTAAGGATAGTAATACTTAGTCATTTCCAGAAAGTAAGCTTCAAGTACTTTGAGACACTTGCTGCACACAGAGCAGATGTTTGTCTTGATTTTGCCAAATGACATCCAGGTCTGTTTCTTTAATTCAGGAATTGACATTCCATATGAGTAAGTGACATATGCTTTAAAGCAGACATTATCTTGCAGTTTTAATCACTGCATCTCATCTGCTTTTGTCACCTCAAAATTGATTATGGAAATAAGTTTTGTCTAAAACTCTGTTTTAAATCAATACACAAACAGCAGCTGACATAGATCTCGATATTCTGCTTATTATTAAGCATTCTAGCTTTCTGGTAACGCCAAACACAAGTGGAGAACTTGTGATCTTTCACTGCAACTTTGAAGCCTGTTATTGCTTGAGGTGGGCTTCTTTGTACACTGGGCCGTGCCTTTCACATTTTTGTACTAGACACCCTAAAGCTGTAACCTCATCGGTATAAATCTGAATCAGATCTTAAATGTGAGCTTGAGGGGAATCATGATACTTAGTACAGTTTCTGATTTTTTTTAGATAAATGATTCCTTTCAATTTGAATAGATATTCTCTTGTTGATGTCTTGGGTTTAACTGAGAACAGCTAGTCTTGCATACTGCAAGATTTATGTTCTTTAACAGATTCATACAAAATTAAGGATTAGGAAAAGAATATCACTGGACATTGTAGTCAAGTTATTTTAATAGCAAGTCGCTTCCAGTGATATCAGCTGAAGCCTCTATCATCCTTTGAAAGAAAAGGACTAGCCCCTGCTGTGTACTGTCCTCAAACTGACCACAGGGTGCATCTTCAGTTTAGTGGAAAATTTCCTTTTTTGTTAATACTTGTTCTAGTTATTTTATAATTGCGCCAAGGGCAAGATGTTTGATTTTTAAAGAAGGTTAATGAGATAATTTTTTTTTCAAAACTGTATGTGGATGACATTTGAATGTCTTTTACTAGCATTCAAACCTCTGACCGAGCAATTTAATTAATCAAAGTTTAATAGGTGTCTATCTTGGTAATATTTCCCAAAACAAAAGAAATACTCTGAATCAACACTCTCATCTTTGTGGCTTTACTCTGATGGAGGGTCTCCCTGATTTTATCTGAGAGCCTGAATGAAATACATGAAACAAAAAGAGTGACCTAGTAGTCCTTTTTCAGTTCTCCAGGACTGTCTTTGCTGGTACTTTCTAGACCAGTCTGCATGAAATTTAATGGAAAAATAAACACCTCTTGATTTTAACAAGACATAAACTGAAAACTCATTACTGAGAAGAGATGCAAGGAATTGAAATTAGTCAGGAACTATTTGTTTTAACATTACCAGCAGTGTTTATTACCAACAGATTTGATAACAAGCATTGTCTTGTGGGAGGTCTCCTCCCCTCATTGCCAGTCACTGTGATTCCCATTGACTGCTGCTGCTCACTGAGGGGTTCCTAAAATTCTCAGTCTTCATGACTAATCAAATCAAATTATCATCTGAGAAGAACTTGCTAATGAGATACTGTCAGTGACAATATTGGGTTTGGATATGCCAAAGTCCGTTATGAATCTTCTAGCAAGGCATCTACAAACAGTTTTGGCAACTACTTGATGAGTAAACAAATGAATGTTTGTGTTAAGGGGAAGTGGAAGTATTTTCCATAAAGTATAACTCCAGTGCATCTAAGAGAGGAAACTTTTCTTTTTTGATGATGAATACGGTATATTAATTAATGCCATTTGGAGATTGAATTTGAAAAAACGGTAAGGGAAATGTTTACGTGCTTGATGTGTCTGAATATTAGCTAACTGCAATCACAGCATAGCTTTGAAGAAACCTTTTTAGGTTACAGGATAAGAGATGTTATTTTTAGCATAATAGATGGTACCATGAGGCAAGAGTTAGGGAAACATAGCTGGAAAAGACTGAAGGGTAAAGGAAAAAATGTAGAAAGGAAAAGGAAACGGAAACAAAAGGAAAAACAAGCAGGGACTGGGAAAAGCAAAATACTGGTGCATGGGAGGGACTGTTCTAAACTGTATTATCCACTGCGTTATGGTACTAGGTAGCTGTGCAGCTTTTGACTCAGATGGCCAAGTTGAGCTTCCATACCTTCACCAGGATTTTTCACATATTTTGCAGATGGAGATGGAATGAGCAGGCTCTTGGCTGGATTTGGCTCTAGTGCAGAGCACTCCTTTCTGTGTCACTGTGCAACTACAGTACTTGATTGCTGATGCATCATCTGGTGTACAAATTTATTCTTGTCTCCAGGAATTAACTTTACCATGAGAGAGGATGCCTTGTAAGGTAGCATTCCAGATTGAAGGGCGGGGAAGAGCCATAGCTTTTGAGCAATGACTGCTGAAGGACGGATTTCCAGAGAAAAGAGGTTTATCACCTCTGTGAGCTAGCAAAAGCACAGTAAAGCTCTGAGGACAGAAAGAAGCATGTTAGCAACTACAAAATCCAACAGAAGGAGTAAGAATCCTTTTTGTACGCTAGGCTTGTCTTTCTCTTTTGCTGACTTCTTAGTGTGGGCCACACAGCTTTCTGTCTCTACAAAGGGAGAACATAGTGATTCAATTCAAGGAAGTCGGGGCAAAAGGGAAAAAGAAGATCAGTAGGTCACAGGATAAAACCTTTGAGAATGACTGAATCTTGTATAAGGCTGAAGCAGATAGGGAAAACAAGACTTGGGGGCAAAACATCAAGGCAGTAAATGGAACCAGGTAGCAAACCAGTACCAATCCTGTTAAAAAAATAATAAATAAAATAAAAATCTCTGGTTTTATAGGAAAATTAATGAGTTAGAAATGTTATCACATCTAAAACTTGGTTTACTAGGATAGCATGAAACCTTTTGTAGTTACAAGCCATTTACTAGCATTTATAGTATAGAAAAGGTAATTGCATCTCTTCACAAAAACAAAGCAAAGAGAAAAGCTCCCTCTCTTTATCCAAATATATTCCAATACCTAATTATTCAAAGCACGAAAACTTGGTCAGTTGGACTGAATTTGAATACAAACTGACATAGTTTGATTTTTACAAAAGATGATACAACAAAATCTCACTGAATTTTCACAAAGAGTAGCTACCTAGTATTTTTTTTATTATTATTACCAAAAAAAAATCACTTAAAAATCAAAATTAATTTAAATGATATATTAGAAATATACTTTTAAGGAAATAGCAGTAAAACAGTTTGCATTTTCATGGTATTGCGACATGAAATTCATGTTCTACCATATAAATGTTAGATAGAATGTATACATTTTCTGTAATTAACACTGGAAAAAATAATTCAATTTATGCAATTGTTTTGGTTTGTTGTTGTTTTTTTTTTGGTTTTTTTTTTTTTTTGTGAAAAATATAAAAGTATTTAGAAAAAAAAGAAATATTTTAAATTCTTATCAGTAAATTCATAAAAGTGAGTTCATACTTAGAAAGTTCTATTTAAACTATGTAATCTAGGAGAGGAGAGAAAAAGCAGAATGAGGTGAAGTATAGAAGCAGACTGCCTGCTGTAGTGCCTGTGTGGGGCTTACAGGATTTAAACAACAATTTAGGTGCTTAAATTCAAGAGCAGCTCAGAAAGCTTATTTGAAATGAAAAAGCATCACATATTGGACTTTGCTGCTTCTTTGGCATTTACCTTTCAATTTCTATAGAAAACGATCTAAAGAATAATTATTGTGACCTAAAAAATTGTAAAAGCCCTGGTTGCTATGCAGGCATCAAACATTCTGAAGCTCATGGCCACAATCCAGTTCGAAACAGCTTTTGAGACTATAGTGATGTCTGCTAATGATATGAGTATTCTTCTTTGTTTTTAAGCAACTGCCTTTTAATTGTATTTCTTTTAAGTATCTTTCTTTTAACAACTATCTTTCATTGCAGCTCAGGACTGGTGATTACTTTGACAGCACCTTGGTATTATCCTCTTCTGCCACGAAATTCAGAGCTGAAGAGGAGCTTCTCTCTCCTGTTACGTCTTTTGGCAGAGGAGACTTCATTCTCCATTTTTGCACTGCAGATTACTAGAACATTTTTATATTAAGCATCCATTGAGCTCAACCCAGAAACAATTCATAGCCAAAGAACTAGAATGCATGTTTGCCAATGATGAAAGAGATCAAATTCTCTCACTTTCTGTGCAGTCTGTAAATTTTTTATTTCAAAACTGGTTTCAGCATGAGGGATGAGAAACACATGCTATTTTGTGTTCTGGCATTTTAGGAACTGGAAATTGGGAAACATGGCATTGAGTTTGTGAAGTTGAACCAGGGTAGGAGAGAATAATGCATTTCTCCTGCTGGTGTTTTAACCATAAATGTAAAATCTGGTCACCTCTACACCTTGATGCTCCTAAACGAAGTGAGGCATGGGGGGTCCTAAACAAAGTGAGTTTTGGGTGGATTTCTTCTTTGAATTCTTTCATCAGGAAAGTATTCAGCATCCTAAACCTGCATTGATAGAGACATAATCTAGTGTCATGCTTAAATTTCAGAACAAAATGAGAATTCAGAGATAACTCTCTGTTTGGTGTTTCCTTTTGATTAGCTCTGGGTGACTGTGCTTTGAATGGTCCCAGTACTGTGCCTTCTGCAGGGGCATGACCTTCTGTGGAACCCTGACATGCAGGAGCACCCTATCTCAACAGCATGTCTGAAGAAGGAATTTTAAATAGTAGTTGCTCTTTGCAGGATCAATCCAGATAGTCAAGGGAATAATTCAATCCCTTAAATATAAATGTGTAAATCAATAGTAATGGAAAAATGACATATGTCCTTCAAACTGAACTGAAATATTTATTTACTGCTTGGAAGCTCTTTACATATGCCTAAGGGCAGCCTCTCTGGCTTCCTAAGTACCTTCCTAAAAGAATGACTTGATTCAGGGCTCTAAAGATTATGTTGAAACCTATTTTACTCAAATCTTCCCTAAATTGGTTTGCTTCAGATAGTCATGAATATAAAAATGAGAAGAATGAGTGTCTTATACTTAAATGCAGAAAATTGTAATTTTCAAATATCTTTTTAAGAGCAATGGAATGGAATGACATTCTGAAATCTCATTTCCATGATATTTAGCTCACATATTATACTCTGTCAACAATAATAATAAACAGTCAGTTTATTAACTCAAGACTTTTATCAACAACATTTAAATTATTTGGTTTTTAGTATATTCCTCTTTAGTTGTCATTTACCTATTCCATAGGTATTTTTCCCTTTGCTTTTGCCTCATTTATTTCAAGAGGCTGATACTGCCTTGGAGTAGAATGATAATCAGGCTGTATCACTTTGTTGTTCCCTAAAGTAAGGATACATGGAAATCATAAATAATGCAGTGACTGCAGCACTAATTTAGGAAACAGTAAGAATGGCAAAAGCAGGGTGAAAGCAGGGACTGAATTTGGCAATATTATGGAAGTTGCAGTGGGTGTAGTTTCCACAAAAGGTAGAGATAGAAGAAAAATGAACTGTGTTCAGAATTTTTACTTTGGAAGAAAAGATATATGGGCTGAGAAGCCTGGTGATAAGAGCAGAAAGAACAAATATATGCAATTTCTTTTTTTCCCTAAAGGAAGATATTTGATCATGTCGCAGTTCAGAGAACATGCTTTTCCCAAGGTAGCAGAGCCACACTTTCCAAGGAAAAGGGAGGCAATGTTTAGTGATATAGTTAGGCATGACTATAGGCACATCTAGTGAGGGAATTATCAGTTAATTGACAGTTCTAGTGTAAATGAATTTTTCTACAGATTTAACAGTATGGTCAGCTTTAGTTCCACACCCATTTGCAATCTTAACTGCCCAACTGAACACACTGAAACTGTGTAGCTATCAGCAGACTAATGGCAACTTTCCATTGGCCATTAGACGGAAAGAAAGCTACCCTTGAGGTCAACTCTTTGAAAGATTTACACATCTCAGCTTTTGAAGTTATCATCCAATTCTTTTACACTAGAAGTGTCAATTAACTGATAATTCCCTGACTAGTTGTGCCCATATCCACGCCTAACTATATCTCTAAACATTACCTCCCTTTTCCTTGGGAAAACATTTGATACAGCATTATAGCTTTTGAGCCTTTGAGGTGCGAATGACAGAGCTCTGCAGAAAGAGTAACAGAAACTATAAAAGAAACATGTGAATGGATTTCAAAGATTTTTTTTTACTTCATCATCATAGAATTTGATTAAAAAAAAAAAAAAAAAAAAAAAGTCTTAAGCATGATTTCCAACCTGACTGTATTTGGGGAACACATACGTGCATAGATGCACGCTCATGTAATAAAGATGTTAACTGTCAAGGAAGGGTCCTAAGAGCAGATGACAACTTTGTAGACTTTCTGATACAATAGCTATGTGTCAAGTAAATGTACAAACAGACAAGGGAAATGAGGTATGACTTCTGCCTGAAAATCAGGTCCTAGTAATCTAGAGCTAGAATTGCTCAACATTTCGCAGATAGTAAGCAGATCAAACAGATAGCATGACAAAGTCATACCAACACATTTCATTGGCATTCGGGATTAATTTATTGCTGTGAAGTAAATACTCATCATTCTCCTGTGAGTAAATTTGGCTTGTTTTAGCCTCAAGTACTTGACGTAGGGAACAGATCACTTCAGAATGACAGTTAACAAGTTTATTTTCTCCTTCACATAGCCACGGTACTGTAACACTTTTTAACCTTCACATGTGCATTGTTATTTTAAAGTACATGCTTCCAACATGAAAAGCTATTTTGGCTATATTAACAAAGTGTGTTTCCAAGCTAAAGCTGACTGTGAAAAGTAAGCTAAAACTCCATGTCACCATTTTGGGAGGGATTAGCCTAGAAAACATGAGCTTAGCTGTCTCTAGATGCATGTTTTAAATATAGATCCAAGATATGTGGGAGTCTGGGTGGTTTGGGTTGAGTGGGTTGCTTTTTTTTTTTTTTTTGTTAAAATTAATTTTATCCTAAAATGTCATGCCAGAAATACTGGTGATTCATGGTTGTGAAATTATGCTTTTTTTTTTTTTTCTCTCATAATATTTTGGTACATCAGGACACTAGCACAATTTTCTGTTCTAGGCAGTTGCTCTTCCTGCACATTAAAGCAATTAGATTTTGTGGCAGTGAAATCTTAAATATATATATTTTAATATTGGAGTTGCCATAGATACTATGGATGTCCAAAGCATATAATAACCATAGCTAGAAAAGTACATCAGGAAAGGATTAGCTAACGCTGCAGGAAGACGCTTTTAACAGCACTTACTCTAGAGATCAGTAGAGGTAATTAATTAATTTTCTTTAAGTTTGAATATCCTCCTGTTTCTTCTGGTGCATTTTGTTCTTGATTCTGTTTTTCACCTGCACCATGTTCAAGTTAAATGTATTCTAAAGGTTCTTCTTAGTCCTCTAGTCTGGTACTTAGAAGCGTTTGTACTGTTGGTTGCTTGCAGAAGACCATGATGATTACCTCAATTGTTCACACCAGGTTAGAACCACTCTTTCCATGCCCTTCTCTTAAGCCCTCCTTAAGCTTCTACTGTTTATTATCTTTGAGATGAGAAACTCAGCAAAACTTTTAGGTGATACAAAAGTATAAGTCTTCCACCCACAGGAGACTGTTTTTGACAAACCTCTCCGATGAGGGTTCTTGCCAAAGGCTGCGGCCCTTCACAGACTGCTCCAGTATGGGTCATTTCCATGGGGTGTAGTCCTTCAGGAACTTGTGGATCCCCAACACAGTCACAGATTCCTGCCAGAAAATCTCTATCAATATGAGGTCCTTTCCAAGGGGCCACAAGTCCTACCAGGAGTCTGCTCCGTTGCAGGCTCTCCATGGGGTTACAGCCTCCTTCAGAGAACTTCCACCTGCACTACAGCGGGGTCCTCCATGGGCTGCAGTGTCCCTGTGGTCTTCACCATAGCCAGTAAGAGAACATATTCTCCAATACATGGAGCACTTCCTCCTTGTCCTTCTTCACTGACCTTGGTGTCTGCAGGCTTGTTTCACATATTCTCACTATGTTCTCCAAGATGCTATTGGACAGTATTTTTTTTAACCCTTTCTTAATCGTGTTATCACAGAGGCACCACCAGTGACACTGATGGGCTCAGCTTTGGCCAGTGGAGGGTCCATCTTGGAGTTGTGTGGACCCTGTTCTGCTCAACATGGAGATAGTGTCTGGGATCTCACAAAAGCCCCTCCTGCAACCTCTTTGCTACCAAAACCTTGCCAGTTACATCCAGTACAAGTAGCGTTCTTAAATGCTTTAAATCACTTTGAATCTTGCTGCTTAGCTCATGTGGCTACCATTTTAAGAGCAGTAATACATTGCTTGACCACTAATCTAAGCAGCAGTCCACCAAGTTCACATGAGCTAAGTTCAAAGACATTTAGTCCCAGTCCATAGCACAAGAGTTTCTATAGTCTCATGATTGCAAACTCACCACGTTTATGGAAGCACATATGCCCCAGTGGTTCATATCATCAAGAGATCAGAATATCCCCCTTTTTGACACATCCTTTGGTAAATCCTCACTAGGATAAACACATTCCCCCAAATTACAGCCTATTAATTATTTTAGTTTATCTGCTGTAACTATTTAATATTTATTTACTTTTTTTTTTTTTTTTCGTAAGTGAAGAAAGAAGACTTTAATACCTTTTGAGTTTTAGAATTAGACCTGGTTTCTGTACCACTGTATATAGTACACTGGAGGAACTGCAAAAACTTAATTTACAGTAAAAAACTGCTGAGAGCTGGATAAATAAAATATAAACAGGAATAGGATGAACAATACCGTAGATCTAATTCGGTTTATTGATTTTGTTTTGGTATTGATTTTGTCTTACGTTTCCTCCTCTTCCGAGGCTCTGCTTCCACAAATAAACTTTTCTTTGTGACACGTTTATATTGATAGCATAATATGGCTTGCAATACAAAAAAAAGTGTTTCTGATGAAAGTGGCAAGCTTTTACATCTGGATATGGAGACAGCTATGTGGGAGGAGGGACTTTAGGATTAGTTCATGTTATGTAGTATGTCTGTCAGTTATGCTAGAAGAGAAAATTATTCACAGTTTTCACATTTATACTTCTGTGTTTAGCATCTGGAGGTACCGACTCAGGGAGCTAAGATGACAATTTTCAGAACTCCTTTTTCTAGTTGTGATGTTTCATAAAGATATTACAGGGTTTTGTACACGTTTTTCCCACAGCTCTACTGAGATAACAACTTTTGAAATGAAAACTTTAAATACAATAAACTAGACCAATACAATACAATAAATACAATACCAGTACAATAACCCGCAGAGCGTGAGCTCATTCGTAGGTTTCCTACGTAATAATATAAACTCCCCAGAGCAAGCTGTACTGTTTCATGTGGCTGTCTATACCACCAATAAAACAGAAATAACTACTCTGATATTGACTTGTAGGTGTCATCTGTAATCCCACTTGTAGTATACTTCTGGGTACATTTAGATAAACAGAAATTCATGAATTTTCTCTAGTCTAGAAGCCATAAATTCATGCTGCTTTTCTGCTTTGCACATATAGACTGATTTCCTGTCCATTATCACTGTTTGTAGACTGTTGTTTGACAGGTCTCTACCCAAGACATGATTCCTTAGTTTATGCATCTAGCAGAGATCTAAATGAAATTCTTAGACAATGGACACTTTTGGTAAAGCATGGTAATAATATCTTAGATGTGTTAGGTTTAATAATAAAAATCTCAGTTTGAACTACATTGAGAAAAAAGTTATTTCACTACAAAGCATGTCTTTGTTATCAAGTGCTGTAATTTTATTTTCTTTTATTCTAATAATATTTATATTTGTATTTATCTGAGAGCAAGGTGATATTTTTCCCATTCTTCCAGGAATTTAATATCTGAGAGGTATCTTAGATTATATTTAAAAAAAAAATCTGTGCTACCGGAGGATGACAATTTCCCACACGCTAGTAGCTCTAGCTGGGTTTTCTTATTCTGCAACAAAAAGATACATTTTCATTGTCAGTTAGAAATGTATTTTAAAATGTCTATTACAAAGTTTTCATATCTACTCCTGTAAAATACATCTTTCTCAGGTATTCATAGTCTAACAGACAGAAATCATCTGTATAATATTATTTGTAATACTAAATAATGCTTCGTTCTATTCTTGTTTGGAGAATGCTTGCTTGATAATTTGAAGCCTTTTTTTCATGTGCACGGTACCAAACTTTTGTGCTCCAAGAACAAAATTTTCTCTTAGTATGCACTTCTACTCTGAAAATTCTGAAGTAATAGACCTGAATTTCTGAATTAAGAGTTTTTTGATTCTTAGTTCTAATATTCTTTCTCGGGTAACTAGTAGAACAGAGTATCTTATTGTGGTTGTAGAAGAACATACGTATTTCCTCATGTTCTCTCTTATAATGCTGATCTCCCAGGTTTGTGGCCCAAAGAAATCCTGAATCTTCTTTAAGGAGAATATATACCTTATTTCCTAAAGTTGTCATTTATTAAAGAGTTATTCTCTGAAGTAAGTGTTATGCAACAGTAAGGCATACTTAATTAAAGTATTTAAATTATAAGTATTTAAATAACCAGCTGGCAGGTAGGTAGGCAGTTCTTTTTGGACAGGTACTTGGTTCCAGAAATGGTCAAGTTTGATGGCATCTTTGTAGTCCTAACAGTAATTTCCTAATCCCACAAAACAAGAATACAAATCCTATAACATGTATTTTGTATTGTGTTTTATTTCTTTCAGGCAGTTATTAAATAGATACAGCCTAATGCGTCTTTCATGTAACTGAAAATGTTAATCTTGATTTTCTTTCTGGTATGAATTATGAAAATTGCTGTGGGTGGTTGCTCTGTATTAGTAATCAAATGTTTTGATGTGGTTTACTATCAGCTGATCTTTTATGAAAGCAAATCACTTCAATTTTCAGGAAGATGCTTTGGGGAAAAAACAGGAAGTTCTTTCATTGAATTCTGCTCATTCATCACTAAATATGCATTGAATTCCTTCTGTAGATAATTTTTTATGAGTAGAAAACTTTTCAAAACACTGTTAACTTTTTGGAAAACCTAAAGATATTTAAGGGCGAAAGTCATGCTTAGATATCAGCAGTGATATGCACATATTTGTGTATTTTTAAATTTAGCACTGGAAACTTTCATTTCAGCTTATAAAAAAAACCCTTAAGTCTGCAGGAGATGGATGTGAAAAAGAAACTGTTCTTTTATCTTCAGAGATGAAAGCAATAGCAGCATAGTATTAACTCTTCTAAGATTTGGTTAATTATTCTCTGGTTTTGGTAATGTTCCAGTGATATACTATTTAGCTTTACTATTACAAGGACTTAATATATATGGCATTAACTCATTTTCCATGGCATTTAATTCCATGAGGTCAGTGCCCACGACTAACCTAGTGGAAGAGGCAGTAAACATATAGATTAACCCAGGCAAGTAAAGGAATTTCCTTCACTTCTTGGATTTTTGTTGCACCAGATAGTAAAGTGCAACTGAAGATTCAGTATTTTTAGGTCCTAAACATAACTATTTGCATAAAACATCTAGTTATCATGGTGTATACTTTGAATTGTTTACCCTTGTGATTATTTGAAAGAAGAAATCAATTCAATATTAACTAACATTCTTCATATCTTAAGTCCTAGAATCCAGTACTGTGAAGTCATTCAGAGAAACAGTAGGTTTCAGAAGAGGCCAATAGTTTAGTGCTTGAAACAGAAGTTTATGAATGTGCAGTAGTTGCAAAGAGCTGTTTTACGCAGTTGTATTGCGCAAAAAAAAATCTTTGAAAAGAATAATCTAATTTTTCTGTCCCCAGTTTTGCATCTAACAAGCAGTAGCCAAGTACCTGATTGACAGAGCATTCTCAAATGTTACCGAGTCATCCCTGTAAAGTGTTTATGCCAGACATGTGTCTGACTCCTTAAGGCCATTGTAAAATCTCCTACCCAACATGGATAAAGAAATTGGGCAGTCGGACAGCGAGTAACTGAAAATAGCTCAGTAAAATTACTTCAGTAACTCTATAAATAGCTTAATAGGAGGTG
Organism: Thinocorus orbignyianus; assembly: GCA_013400375.1. Taxonomy (NCBI): domain Eukaryota; kingdom Metazoa; phylum Chordata; class Aves; order Ciconiiformes; family Thinocoridae; genus Thinocorus; species Thinocorus orbignyianus. The sequence continues at coordinate 313,933 of VXBW01000362.1, read as the reverse complement.
AAATTTTTGAGTGTTTTATCATTTCCAGCTTAAAAGCATCAACTAGTCCAGCTGAATGTGTGTATGCCTCTGTGTGTGTATCTGTAAGAACTATATTTTAAGTTTTGACTGCAAAATGTTAGTTTTAGTGACTTCCTATAGTAGCAACTTTCACTTTGTGTTTGGTAGATTATTCAATACTGGCCCAGGAAGAAATATCAAGCATCATATATGATTATACCCTCAATTCCTCTGAAGAGATAAAAAAGGGTAGTGTTATAATTGGCAGTGTAGTATAACTATATAAGACTTTTCCATTTACAAGAGAAAGTGACAAGATTTGGCAACTAGATATCAATAGCAAATGGGTGGTTTCACAGCTCCAAAAATAGGAGGGAAAGCAAATATGAGTTGTTTGACCAACTTTTATTCCAGTACCCTTCTCCCTCCCAAGATCATGAATCGCAAGATAGATTTTGTGCATTGTACCTATCAGAGGCATAAGATTGCTTTATACTCTGGAAGCAATTAATATTTGGACCAATGCCAGCCAGAAGGAATGTTGTTCTCCATCCCCTGCCATGTAGAAGAAAGACATTTGTGCTCCCACTTTGGAAAGACGCCTTTTAGCCACGTGCAACTCAGAAACACTTTGTGATACAGCAGTGCCAGCTTAATTTAGGCACTGTTCTTATCAATGCTTTTGCAGATGCTACAGGCAATAAGCCATGTGAGTCACTTGCAGAACTTTCCAAATGACTTTGCACGTCTCGGTGATGAGAGTGAAAGCATTCCTCATGGCACCTCCAAAGACTTTTGCTGAGACAAATACAGTTTGTTTTTAAAGCAGACCTACAATGTTACTACTTATAAAACTTAAAAGTGTTCTCGAGGACTCAGAGTAATTTGCTTGCCACCAGAGTCTGATGTATGAATATTAAAATTGGATTTGATCTTTACTGGTTAGATACGGAAAGTTCAAGCCTGCACCAATGTACAGTTTCAAGGAAAAGCAATGAACACAACTGGATCACTCCATGTTGCTGTTTGGATTTTACTGTAAGAGCCTGAGAAAAGAAGCATGAGGAATCCTAACTATTTTCTGCTCACTGGAATTCCCTTAGGTTAGCTATTTCCCTGCCTTTTTGCTGTAACAGCTTTCGGTTACCTACTAGCAGTCCTTCAGATAAGGAGGGTGTCTGCACAACCTGGCATTAGTGCTGACCTCTATTCTTCTGCCATGCCTTACCTCTAGCCTTCGCTTGAGCTACAGCAGAAGGGTAGCTGAGAACTGGTAACTCTAAATTACAAAGGGAATGGAAAACTAGAGGAAGCAATCTGTCTTGTCATGTCTATTTTTTGACTTCTGTTTGACCTAAGTGATTCCATTGGGAGGCCTCATTTTGGACAGCAAATTACAAGTAAAGAATGCAATTTCATTGAGTTTGAGGAAAGTTAGTACAAATCTGTGTCTCATTTTAGAAGTGGATCAATTGTATCTGTGAAAGTCTTACACTCTAGACAGAACGGGAGTATTCTGAACACATCAAAAAGATCTGTACACCATAAAGATCTGATACATGCAGAAAAATGGAAAGTTAGGAAAAAGGAAACTTTGCACCAAAGCCTAGTGTAACCAAAGAGGTTCAAAGAAGACAATTGTTTGAAACGTTAGAAATTATTATAGCAATTTAAAGATATGTTTACAGCTAGACACTGTCACACAAGCCCTAAAATAGTAGTAAGGCAAGAAGAGTTATCATCACTGCCACAGAGTTCAGACTGGAAGGCTGCTTTGACCTACGGGTATTTACTGAAGATCAAACCTCAATATGAACTTACTGCTGTAACATGATGCCACTACCAGCATTTGAATTTACTAGTCTGTATTACTGGATCATACCACAAATAAAAAATATTGGGAAGCTATGCAACCATCCATGACAGAAGTAATTCAAGGTTTAAAATATCAAGACAAAAGTAATATTTTCTTTGAATATAATTAACTTCTTCGTTAATTCATTGTGACTTTTTCCTACGTCCTTTACAAAGCACCATAAAAATCTATCTTTATAGAAAGATAAGGTTTTAATTTGAAAGAACCATTGCTTTACACTTTCAAAGTTGCATTAGACAAAAAACATGAAAATCAGACTATGACATTTAGGCCTTTTATATTTTGACTTTCGACTTCCCAGCTTCTTTATTTCTTCATTATACCTTTGTGTAAACTTTCTACATATATAGAAAATGTCAAGAATAACAGCTTCTTTCCTGGGTTGTTGTTAGTTTGAATCTACTCTTCTTTTTGAAACCTGAAATGGAAAATATGTATGCCTAGAGATCTATTAGTTTATGGCTTTCAGTTCCTTGAAGTAGAACATGTAATTCTAGAAATGGGCAAATACCTTACTTTATTTAAAGTGAATGCACATTTTTCTTTTCCCAAATAGTTAGAGAGGAGAGGCCTTTATTACTTTATATGGAAAGGCAAGATCTACCTGGTTTTCAAGTTAAAATATCTAGCATTCTAGAACATAGGGAATTTAAGAACCATCAGCCAGTTCTATAGGTAATATCACAAGCCACATAATGAACTGAGAGTTCGAGAGATTATACTGGAATTCTGAGACCATCTGTAGGACAAAATAAAGAAAAAAACCCATCATTTATTTGAAGCCTGTCTGGTTGGTCATATAAGTTAAATAATGACCAAGGTGTCCCTTCAAATTGAATTCAGTAGTCTAAAAGCAATACTAAACTTTCAGTGATGTCTTTCATTATTTTCTCCCTTTATTCTTCTCAGAGTCAAATGATGTTATAATTTAATCTGAATGCCTGCCAAAAGGGATGGTCTGTGCAGTTCACCCATCAGAGAATTTCTGGTAGAAAAAAATAATCAATGCATTGAAAAGCTGTAGTATAACTTTTTCACCCATAACTTCCAAGGACTCGAATGCTTCTGTAGAATTGTATTCCCATTACTCTGCAGAGCTGCTTTTTTTCCCTGTCACAATCACTCTGTAGATGTCTACTGAAAAACACAAATGTAATGCTGCTATGTATCAGAATGCATCTTCCACTTGAAAACCTGATACATCATCCTTGGCAAGAAAAAACGAAAAAGGGAAGTGTGAAGATGGTAATTATATTTCATTTCAGCTTTTCCCCAAGGCATACAAAATGCTTCAGAAGATTAAGGTCTGCATGGAACAAAACATGTGAAATCTCAACCAGTGTTACAGATCTTCCTAAAATTCATTTTGTGTCTACCTTATAAAAAATCCCAAACAAAAACATAGAAATAGATAAGTAAATAACAATGTGTAAGGTGATATTTAGGAACTTACAAGTTTCAGAGACAATAGCTAATTACTTTTTTATTATAGATACACTAAAGTCTGAATATACAGAGACTGATTATTCATTACTTCAAATAACGCTGGCAACAATTCTGTGGAAGGACAAGTGTGTAGTTAAACTACAGTTGGGATTGCTGCTTTATGTGCCCAGAGCTGACACTTAGGCACACAGCTACGCAGCACCTACCTGCCCCTGGTTCCTCCAGAACCTTTCAAGTTCCACCCCTTGAAAAGGCTGAACTGACTCAGAGTTTTCTAGACTCAGAGGCTGACTCTCAGTTTCTTTTATTCAAGGTGGTATAATACATCAGCAAGCGGTGCGTGGCACAGAGTGAGATCTCATCGTGTAGCATTTTGAGTCCATGGCCTCAAATTAGAATTCATCTTTGTACTCATTGCATCCTATAATCCTTATAGGCATATAGCCTATGTTTTCTTATTAGGTGACATTTCTTATTGTGCATTACAAATTAGGTAATCAAGATACTCTTTTGCTAATTGTTCATTCAAGCTTTAATCATGGATTGTAGTCCATTTAGTGCATGTTATGTATCTTGCTATACCATGTTTGAAAAATTGCCACTCTACGTGCATATAATACAGGATTTCTGTAAACGTTGGTCAATCTTTTGATATACTATCAAGCATCTTGCTCATTGTCGTAACATAAAGTTTTTTTAATTGCACCCTGCAGCTTTCTGTGATTCCAATTTCTTGCACAGCTATGGTACTCAAATTTCATGTTTTCAATGCTGTGAAGCATTAGCTCTGACTATGGTTGAGGTAATCTTGAATGATATAAAACTTATGATTCAGACAATTTATTTTTTTCTAGAAATGTGCTTGATATCAGCCTAGCTGAACTTTTAAATTCACTCCCTTCTCAGGGAACAATATGACTTTTGCATAACATAAAAACTGTGTGAAGAAACATAAATTAAATGTCTTTATATAATTAGCTTTACATCAAAAAGTTAATATAAACTTAGTAACCACTTAAAATAAAAACAATATCTGATTGAGAATCCAAACTCTTTTCTAAAATTAGTGTTAATCTGCAAATAAATTCAAAGGGCTAACTTTAGTTTTCTGTTCAACTTATCTTTTCAGTTGATAGTCAATCCAAGATGAAGTTCTACAATGTCAAGCTTTCCTTTGGCAGCCTGTACTCTTAATATTTGCTGCTGACAGTTGTTGGCAAGGAGTATTTATATGAAGAAAGTGAAATAAATATTTTTTTCTTATCATTTAACTCTCAGCAACAACAAGGTAACTATTTAGTACTCGCAAGGGATTTGCACATCTCAAAAAATATTCATAATAAACCCCATAGCCCTTCCAAAGCATGCATAGATCACATACATTGGAGAACTGAACGTGTGTTGTTGACAAGAAAGAAAAATAAACTACTAAATGAGGAAAGTTTGGTTATTATCAAACACATACCTTCATGGTCGTCAGAAACTCCAGTTCATACTCTGTTCTGCTACTTCTATTATCTCATCTTGTTTTTCCAGGAAACATTCTAACATGATTTTGCTTTACAATATTTAAACATGGGACGAAATAGGCAATGACAGTTTTTAGAAGCATTTTTAATCTTGGCAGTTGACATGCAGACAACACAAGTTCCAACTATTAAACGTTAGGCATGTAGATACTTTATTGTGAATGTAGTAAAATGTAATACGTGAACTGACAGAAGATAAATAAAACCTCATACTTTTATAATACCTGTACGATTGGTGTCAACAACCTCCAACATTGTCATTCAGAAATGTTTTAATTGTTTAAAGTTTTTTCAACTTTCAGTACCTGAGAACTAATTTTCTTTAATGAAAAGTAGTATGAAAACACCATTGACCTAAATATAAAAATAGTAGTCCCTTCTCCTGGTGACTATTAGCTGGAGCAGACAATTCAATGTCCTTTGCTTTAAACTCCAGTGTTTTGGGGGTGTTTGTACTATACAAGCTTTCACAAAAAAATTCAGCTTCTTGATATTTTTTGTTTTATTTTTCAGTCTGTTATTTTGCTAGTTACTAGTAACATATCCATAACATCTATATCCATTAAAAAAGTGTTATTGCAAGTGTATTTTTAAATCTTTCATATTCTATCATAAAAAGGCAATTCTTACAATACATTTTCTGAGACTGGAGAAAAACTACTGCTCCAAGTATTGCAGCTCTTCTTCTTCCATCATCTTAATGTGGGTATTTCCCAGATAAAACTTTTTTACATTTTCTTAGGAAGGGAAAAGAAATTTGTATCCGTTGTCTTGCATCTCTCTGCAGACAAATGTTAGTACATCAATCTGTTCCTATTTCCTTGAAGACCTACTTAAATTTTATAATGTTATAAAGATGGTTGCTTCGTTATCTTTCTTAATAATCATCAGGAAGAAGGCAATTAAGTTAATCCAGAAAACCCTACTATAAGAGGTTATTTTTCTCAGACCGAGATGTTGACTGGTCTGGTTTCTCACCTCTTCTAATGTTCATTCATAGATCAAGTATCAACTAATGGCAGGGGCCTAATACAAATTGGAGGAAGACATTATTTGTCACATATTTTATTCTTATTTATTTAGTAGGCCTACTAAATTAGTATTCAGTCTTGGGGAAACAATATGCAAAAATTTGAATGTCACATGCATTAACACAGTCTTAACTGCAAAAATAGGTAATTTTGCTTTCCATTTGGACAGCTTTACAAAACAGATTTTCCAGTGTATTACCTGTATCAAGTTATGATAATACTAAATAGGATACTGGTAAATAGCTAGTTCTGGTAACAGTCAGCTTGCTTTTCTAGTTGCAATAGACATTTTGGCATTTCCAAATTATCTTCATCTGGTAATTTGATTTCAGAGCAAAATTTAATTCCTGTGGATGAACATATCAATTAAGGAGTAAACAGCATGCTTAGACTAACTGAATCTACGCTTTGTATTTCACAGAATCACAGAATGATATGGGGTTGGAAGAGACCTCAGGAGATCATATAGTCCACCCCCCCTGCCACAGCAGATTGTCCTAGAGCAGATTGCACAGGAATGTATCCAGGCAGATTTTGAATGTCTCCAGAGACAGAGACTCCATCACCTCTCTGGGCAGCCTGTTCCAGGCTTCTTCCACCCTCAAAATGAAGAAGTTCCTCCTCATGTTTAGATGGAACTTTTTATGTTCAAGTTTGTACCCATTGCCTTTTGTCCTCTCACTGGGCACCACTGAAAAAAGACTGGCCCCTGCCTCTTGACATCCACCTTTTAAGTATTTATAAGTGATGATCAGATCCCCATCAGTCTTCTCTTCTCCAGACTGAAAAGACACAAGTCCTTCAGCCTTTTCTCATAAGAGAGATGTTCTGGTCCCCTAATCATATTTGTAGTCCTCTACTGTACCCTCTCCAGCAGTTCCCTCTTCTTCTTGAACTGGGGACTCCAGAACTGGACACAATTCTAGTTCTAGTGTAGTTTCCTACTAGACTGAAGATGCAGTTATCTACAGTTTTTGCTACTGCTCCCTCTTTAAGCCTGCTGAAAAATATTGTTCACTTCATGTAATGATTTTAAGTAGTTTTTAACATCACCATAGTTGGCATTGGACTGCAGCTTCAGAAACTTGCTATCAGAGAAACATATAGAATCATAGAATAACAGAATTGCCTGAGTTGGAAAAGACCTTTCCAATCATGTAGTCCAACCGTCAACCTAACACTGACAAAAGCCATCACTAAACCATGTCACTGAGCACTATGTCTACCCACCTTTTACATGCCTCCAGGGATGATGACTCACCCACTTCCCTAGGCAGCCCATTCTAATGCTGAATGACCCTTTCAGTGTAAAAATTTGAACCTCCAATTTAAACCTCCCCTGGTGCAACCTTTGGCCATATTATATATGTATAACTCAAAGAATATCCATACATCTATTTTTTATTTTTCAAAGATAAAAGAACGCTTCTAATGAGTAAAGATGTATTTGAGATTTTCAGTTACAGTATAATCCTGGAAGATGTTGCCAAATGCACTTCTGCATTGTTAATTATGCCAGTCTGGTACATTTACATAGCTACTCAGAATTCATTCTCAGAACTGGACTGTAAAATCCAGAATATTGATACTGTATTACAGTAAATAAATTATTTTTCTTATTCCTTTAATATGAAATATAATATGATGTCTCTTTGAGGTAGAGCCCCACACGTAGAGAATTTTCTTGAGTTATAAATCAGCCTTCTTTTTGGATTGTGTGAACCAAAGACAGAGTCATCTGCAGTTCTACTGAAGGTAGTTGGTGTGGCGGCATCAGAATGTTTCTCAGGGTACGCGCATGACTCCTGCCAGCTGCTGCTCTAAGTGTTTGGAACCCTTCAGTAGAAGATGCTTAGGAGAAGTATCTGTTCAGGCACAGTATTGTGTACCTATGGCAGTTATAAAAACTCATGTTGTCTGTGACTCAGTGATAGAGTAGCTCAAGATTTAGTGTGTTGCTTTTGTTTCCTTCTAGGAGCTGTGATTGCATCTGCTCTCCTCTTGCTTTTTAGTGACAAATGGCCAGATAAAACTGTAGGCAAAAATAACATGTAAAGGTGCTTTATTTTCTTGTAATAGAGTCTTTTCAGATTCTTTTTAGTTTCTCATTCTTTTCTGATTTAATGTGATTTTAATCTCTCTGTAGTTCTAATAATTTTTTGCTGAAGGATTAGCAGAGGGAAAAAATCCAACAAGCATGGATTACAAAATCTGTCTTTAACACTCCATGGCTGCTCTCAATTAGGAAGAGCATTGGTAATGTACTAATAAGAGCAGAAGATAAGAAAACATGAATTCATTTTAATGACTCATTTATTTTTGCTTCTCTTTAGCTGTTCGTGTTGAAGTATATGGTTTATGAAATGCTTTCCAAAGCAGGAATTTGTGATGCTGTGATTAGTTGCAGGTATCAGAGAAGAGGAGTTGCCAGATTAGATTTCCTTCTGGTTAATAAAGGAGATCTGGCCAGAACAGCTAGAAAATCAGTAAGGCTTATTGCTTGTCTATAACGCTCCCTACTGCAAGCAAAAATAAAGCTAGAGTGTTTGATGAAATGGAAAAAATATTAGGGTTTCTAAGGAAGAAGTGAGAAGGTTAAAAACTCACTTATGGAATAGCATATTCTAGAAAACAAAAGCAGTAATAATTAAAAAAAAAAAAAAGATGGAATATTTTCAAGCAAGGGTTTGTTTTGTCAAATGCAAAGAAAGGCCTTGGTATTCTTAATAGAAAAGATATTTTTTCAGACTTGGTAGTGGGAGTTGGTAGTTAAGATAGCTAAGAAAAAATTAGTTTCTGTCTCTCACATACTTTTAAACAGTTGGCAGTTTGGCACCATTTTCTGTTAAAGAAGACAATCAATACAATATGTACCTCAAGATCATTATGACACTTATTTAATGAATAAATAAATTACTTGATGTGCAAAAAAGAAGTAACAGGTTTTGGAGTTGACACCCAGTGAAATATTCCATCACTTCTGTCATTTACTTTATTTATTTATTTATTTTAACCCCTTATTTTAAACGTTCTTTAGAACAACTCCAGTAATTTTATTGTCACTCTTTAGAAGAATTAATCTATAAAGCCTAAAGGCTAACAGAGAATTAAACAATTAGATGTTCACTAAGTAGTTACAGTCTCTTCAGTTTTTATGGTAAGAAGATCAACCCCAGGTCAGCTTCTGGCAAGACTAAACACCAGGAAACATTAAATGTTAGTTGTGTGAGCTTGAGTGCTGGCATTCAAAACTCTGATAGTCATCACAAAACCTGACCATGATGTAGTTAAGTGGCCACATAGTCACCAATTAAATTTAGACTATATATTTCCTTGATTTCACTGGCTATTAAAGCTGCTTTGTATACTTCACTGAGTTAATTAAATTGATTTTTAAAAGAAATACGTTTCAACTACTTTATACTGCTTTGTGGATGTTCTTCAATGGGCAACTTTAACTTGAATTATATTAGAATAATTTCTCTCAACAGGTTACCAAGCTAAACTAACATTTTATTTTAAAGATTTTAAAGGGGAGAAATATATATTATATTTGTACACAGAATTTTGTACCAGCTGAAGAAGTTATTCTA
>VXBW01000362.1:275303-295140 GCA_013400375.1 Thinocorus orbignyianus | reverse complement strand
AAAAAAAAAAAATTGAAGAGAGTGTCATTGTGGAACTTTAAGAAATAAACATTCCTAAAGTTCATACAAGAAGTCACAGAGCTTAACTGCAGTAGATGTCAACAAATCTATGTTATTTTTAGTCCAGACTCTTAGAAACTGGAAACTGATGCTGATGAGGCCTACCTGGGTTACATAGTTCTCTTTCACATACCTAAGCAAGAGCAGCCAGTTTTTTTAAACTGCTTCCTTCCCAACAGCTTCATGTTCTCTGAAATGCATACCAAATTTTAGAAACTGTCTATCTGTTTGACAAATAGATGTTGGTAAAAAAACAGAAAAACCAACTAATTAACCCCACTGCTTTCCTTCTCAGAAAGACTCATCCGATGGGTATTTATTCACCAGAATACATGTCCATGTCTTCTAGTGGGAGCAGCCTGTTGGAGCTGCCTCAGTGCCTGGGAGCACAGGAGTTCATGGCTATACCCTTCTAAGCACCCAGTACCTAAAGGTATATATATCCTGAGTCACTTGACTTGCCTGAACAGTACCCGAATTTCATGCTGCATTCAAGTGAATGTACCTAAACAGCAGCTCCTCACTATTGCTTGTTTAGAGAAGCTGAGAACTATTTCTCCTTTCCCTGAACATGCTGATGACATTTTATGTCTGATTTGCAGTAAGCATCCAAAAGAGTATCTAACTCTTCTAGCAACTAACACGATCCCTGAAATAATTCAGTGTTAAACCAGCCTTCTCAGACAAATCACAGAATCACAGAATTGTCAGAGTTGGAAGGGACCTGTAGAGATCCTCTTGTCTGACTCCCCTGCTAGAGCAGGATTGCCTAGAGCACATTACTCAGGACTGCATCCAGACAGGTCTTGAAAATCTCCAGGGGACTCCACAACAATCCAAATAATTTTGTTATCTATGTGTGTTGGAAAGGGAGACATTCTGTGTCTCACATTCAAAAACTTTTTAAAATATGCATGTGTAAATATATTCAAATAGTATAAAATAATCAATGTTTAATACAGTATTAATTTTTTATTTTATGGGTAGTGTGCAGAGTTTTCAAAACAGGTTTAGTTCATCTGAATAATTTGGAGCTCATAGATGTGAGGGACAGAGTGTACCCTCAGCAAGTTTGCTGATGACAAAAAACTGGAAGATGTGCCTGGTGCTGCCATTCAATGAGCCCTGGACAAGCTGGAGAGTTGGGTGGAGAGGAACCTGATGAAATTCAACAAGGGCAAGTGTAGGGTCCTGCACCTGGGGAATAACCCTGTGCACCAGTACAGGTTAGGGATTGATCCACTGGAAAGCAGCTCTGCAGAGTGGGATCTGGAGTCCTGATGGACAAGTTGACCATGAGGCAGCAATATGCCCTTGTAGGCAAGAAGGCCAATGGTCTCCTGGGGTGCACTGAAAAGGGCATAGCCAGCAGGCCAAGGGAAGTCATCCTCTGCCTGCCCTCTGCCCTGGTGACGCCACATCTGTAGTACTGTATCCAGTTCTGGACCCCCTAATTCAAGGATAAGGAGCTACTGGAGAGAGTCCAGTGGAAGGCTACAGAGATGATCAAGGGTATGAAGCACCTCTCTCATGAGGAAAGTCTGAGGACCTGGGTCTTTTTAGTCTGGAGAAGAGAAAACTGAGGGGGCTATCTGATAAATACTTATAAATATCTAAAGGGCAGGTGTCAAGAGCCAGACTGTTAGAGGTGCTTGGCAACAGGACAGGGGCAATGGGCACAAGCTCGAGCACAGAAAGTTCCATCTGAACATGTGGAAAAACTTTTTAACTTTGAGGGTGACAGAGCACTGGAGCAGGCTGCCCAGAGAGGTAGTGGAATATCCTTCTCTGGAGATATTCAAAGCCTACCTGGATGAGTTCATATTCAGTCTGGTCTAGGTGGACCTGCCTTGGCAGGGAGGTTGGACAATATGATCTCCGAGGCTCCCTTCCAACCCCTGACATTCTGTGATTCTGTGATATGTTGAAATTCTTATTCAGCATTTGCAATTTTTTTTTTCTATTTTGTTTTGTTTTGTTTTGTTTTTCAGAGCAGTAATTCAGATGTTCATTCCACAATACAGAAGGTGTGATTGATCAACATTTGAAAAATAACCAGTTTGCTTCTTTTGTACAGTAGCATTCTACACTTCTTCCTAGAACTTGACTGGTATCTTTGAAAGATATATTAACATCATGAATAAAAAAAAACTTATAAAATATTAATTTAGATATTGGAAATCATAGTTGCTTACCAAGAGAAACCTGACAAGTAAAGGTTCCACTGCAGAACAAACTTTTAATATTGTTAGCAGTAAATTAAGTGTTCATAAAACAACTCAGAAATTGTTTTATGGAACTGCTAAAACTTGTGCTCTATTAAATTTTCTTTACAATAGGTTGAACTATTATTAAACCTTGAAAATAAATGATTTTCCCTTGGGGTGATAATCAATCCTACAAGACGCCTTGCTGTTTACATTGGCTTAATATCATTTCACTTTCATTTGTCCTGTAACAAATTCCACTGACATTTCATTGTAAAAGCGTCTATGGTATGACTTTTATCAAATATTAACTTAATATGTTTTTATTAAATTTAAACCATTTTGTAAAGAGTATTGTCAAAAAGATTTTGGACTCAGAAAATTAATTCTTTATTGAAAGCAAGCAGGAACATGAACTCGATAGAGATTATTTATATTCTGTATAACCATTGTCTGTCATAATCATGGTCTAGCAGGTAACTTTATATGTAAATACATCATGAGGGAACTCTCAACAGGGAAGCTCTTTTTAAAAAATTCAAGCTAAGCTATCTCCTCTGTTCATGATGAACTTCATAACATCTGAGCCTTTGCTTTTCCAAAGCATCTAGTTCTCAATGGACTTGAGTGTTGCCAGGCCTGATACTCCTGGGATCAATGGAGACAGGTTGAACTGCTGACTGTGGCAATTCGATTTACGTCTTCCAAGCCCTGATTGAAGTAAAGGTTATGCGGGTAGGGACAGAGACTTCAGCGTTGATTAGAAGGCTTTATTTCAGTGCTTTAAACCTTCAGTTAGACCTCCCTCCTTTTCCAAGATTACAACAAGCCTTTTATAGAAAGCCCAGTCAGTGATACTTAGTCATTGCATTTATTGATTCACAGGTTTGCCACCTTGAGGAATCTTATTAGCAGTCTAGTTGCAGCTTAGGCCAACATCCTCCACCTACTAAATGTGGAAAAAAAAAATATTCCTAAAAATACTGTATAAAACTATGTGAGTATATCTGTTCTTTGTAGGATATGCTATTTTTCTTTCAATTCAGATGTATGAGTGACTATAGATTGATTTTTTACTCTCTGTAATTCCTGCTCTTCCAAGTCCATGTAGAACACCAGAATTGCTTGTCACTGGTGTTATTTCTTCATTATCTGTGAGCATGTTACTTTTTCTTAAGGAAAGGAAAATAAAATAATTTGACTTGGTAGTGACTTGAGCTCTCCTCTAATATATATTAATATAAGAAAAAAACATATTACACAGAAAACTTTTCTGTGACAGGTCACGTCCTTCCTCTGAGCAGTAAAGTCATTGTGGAGACAAAGACTTATGTTACACTGTTTGGAGAAAGGATGTGGATTTAAGTAATCATCCCTTTCATGTTGGTACAGATAAACTGATAAATATGTGTATGATGGAAAAGGGAAAGGAGGTAATGATAATTGAAGAAAGCACTTCGATATCAGTATCACAGCATCTATGCTAAAAGCTTCACTTTGTAACTCTTTTAATTAAAAAAAGAAAAAATCTTTGCAGTTAGTTGAATATAAATTTATCCTAAGTGCGAGAAAGAAAGCATTAATGACACTAGGTGCTATTGTTATTAAAAAGGTCACAGTTTTACTAAATCTAGTTCAAACCTCTTGCACAATAGTGTTTACAACATTGCATAAGTGCTTATGCTCCAAGTATTCACAAATTCTTTTGGGAGTCAGAACCATGAGACAACTTCCATCCTTTCACTTCTAGCCAAAAACAATTCATTAAAACACACTGAATAGTGAATGTTTTAATAAATTGTCTATAATTAGCACTCAGAATTAAAACAAATTGCAAAGCAATTTGGCAGAAATTCTGTGGAAAAGAAAGAAGTGTGGATAGTACCATGTGGAAATTGAAAACTGCATCTGCTAATTCTTTGTGAGAACAAGAAGTTAATTTTTTTAGATAAATGACTTGCTGCATATTATATACATCAGCTTTATTTTAGATCTCTGATTTTTACAAATTGTCATCGTGGAAAAATTCACATTCTCATTATTAAAAAAAAAAGAATTTCTGAATCTACATATTTTGTGAAGAAACCAGAATAAAAACAGGACAGAAAAAAACATCAACAAATGGTAGATGTTCCATCCTTACTTCAAAAAAGTAGACTGTAGAGCTTTGTCAAATCATGCTATTATGCAAAATAAATCTATAGAACATCATATATTTTAGACAACTTCATTTTCTTTTCTTACACTGAATTATCAATGAAGCCAACAAACAGTTCCAAACAAGCCAGCTGGACTTTTGTGAGGTCCAAATTGATATTGGGGTGGGGGGGGAGGGAGGGGGGAGATAGATACAGTTTAGCTGACATACTTTTAATGTCCTTTTGAACAACATCTTCAGCTGTATTCTGTTGAAATAGGAAGTGTCTGTATATTCCTTACTGGATTTCTAGGATTAAATTGTAAGTGCTTGTTTTAAAAGGTGCCTTATTCTAGAGTAAAGATAATCAGGGCTGGATAGCAAATCAAAGACAGAGAATTGACAGGATTTTCAAACCAAGAACAACCAAATACTATTTGTGTAAGAAAGAAACATTTTAATTTTTTTTTAACAAAAAGATAGATTTAAGAGAATATTCATTAACTGATCTTAAAGCAGCAATACTTCTTTAAATGTAGAGCAGAAAGTCTGTATGCCCATATTTGTTAACTAGAGCATTTTCATGCTCTTGCCTATGTTATTCAACAGAAAGCAGCTTTGTGATTATCCCACATGCCATATGGTAACCCCATATATGCAGTATCAGTGTATTGTCAGACTGTAAGAACTGCAGTACTCAGTTCTCAGATATACAATATCTCTACCATTTTTCTGTGCTTTCCATTTGTTCGTATGGCCAGCAAAGTGTTTCCAGGTATCCCTGAAGAAACAAGAAATATAGAAAAAAATAAGTAAGTGTGTGAGATCATTTAGTATATTTTTCCCTATTTATGCAACAGAGAAATCACCAAGTTAACAAATTTTTGCGTTGCACTATTGTAAAAGCAGCTCAAGAGAAATGAAGAAGAGAGAAAGAGTGATGAAGCTGAGGAAGCAGGGAAGCTGTGCTCTACCCTTTCTAACAGATATGGCCATAAGGGAAAAAATTAAATATTAATGAAAATACTTATTTCCTAAAGGCCTGGCCAGCAAATAATGCTGAACGAGATAATTCACTAACCAAAAGAAAACAGTGACTGAAAAGCAGATTATCACTGAAGTGAAAAACAAAGGCAACAGACATTAATAATTAATTGAGAAGGTTTCCTGTGGAGGTTTAGATGAGTTACAGGCACTATATGCAAAGTCACTTGACTACCAGATTATTATGTTCTCTTTCAGAGACTCTTATATTAAGGTGTACGCCCAATATTAAGTCTGCCTGGTCTGAGTTACTTGGAAGGAAGTACAATCCTAATTGGAATTTTTATCCTTGTTGAAAGCTGTACCTGCTGTGCTGTATAAATGAAAACTGACAAGTTACGCCTTTAGATTGTTGCAGGAATAACTACCAGCACCTAAACAGATGCTGTCATCTCATGCTCACGATGTGTCTCTCTTTATGTTATATATACGTGTTTGTCCCTATATACAAGGAAAGACTGTCAAAATAGGTTACAACTAGCGATGCTCACAGAGCAGATGAAATTACATAGTCCAGTGGGAACCTACTCTTACGTTATGAAAGTATTTTTTTGGAAACTGTGTTGAGCTTCACCTCTGCTCGCTTACTGTGAATGTTCTCACATGCAGGATAGGTCTCCTGAAACAGCATCTGTGGCATATAACCAAGGTGATTATAATTTGAAGGAGTCATATTGTACCCAAAAGAGTTTTGATAGGTGAATAAAGCCAAATTATCCTTTATTTCATTGTTCCACACAGTGGGATTACTCTAGTAGTTGTGGATCACAACCTGTAGGAGTTGAAGATTCCTCAGGTTGTAAGAGAGTCTTAAAGGCTTCCTAAACAGATATGACTCGTTAAGTGTAGGACATCATTGTCTTTGCAGCTTAATGTTTTTCAAGTCAAAGACCAGAAGTATACTTGTGTCCATACATAACTAGCTGAAACTCCTCATATTTCAGACAGAGTTTTCAGTCATTTGAACACAAAATCTCTAAGTTTTGATTTGTTGATATTACAGATGTTATCAAAGTGATAGCCAAGGACAGAGAGATCAAAAATGTAGTGCACCAAGGTATATGTAGAAGTCAAGGAACAGTTAGGAAACCCAAATCTGAGTTGGTAGAAGAAGGTGAATGTGAAAAGTTCTGTAAAAATGGTGGTTGTTTCAAATGTATTGGTAGATTCTTTATACAGTGAGTAAATTATAAGACACCAGAATCTATTTCTACATATTTGTATGTAATAAAGATGCCTGAATTTCCTAGAGCAAATTATTATATGGGGGGCAGGAGGCTTTTAAAAATGTTTTATACCAAATACCAACGTATTGCTTTCAGGAGAGAAAGAACACATGCCAAACAATATGCTTTGAGCATGTTTGCTGTGAAAGATGTGTGTACTATCTTCTGTCTAAATTTGGCTTTTTGGAAATTCAAAGCTTCAATACACATATAGCTTTGGGGTGATTTCCATACGTATATCCAAAGCACTGCAACAGACATTTCAACGATTAACACAGGTAACTACTGGAACAAGATTCCTCTGAGCATCTATCAGGCTCCCTACCCCTGTGCATACAGAGTTCTTTGGAACTAGACTTTTCATTGTGTTAGGACCAGCTTTGTCTTTTGAATTGTCTATCATTATTGCAAGGTATTTCTAATTTTTCCTAATAGAGACTTGTCTTTGTCTCACTAGGCTAACCTTTAATGAAGGAACGTCGACATTGCTAACAGCTGCACAAAGAGGGACTGAAGACCTTTGCGACCAATGATGTGGTTGTCATGGAAACTGTTTCTGTTTCTGTCACTCACTGGCTGTCTTTCAGGTAAATCAAAACAAAACCAAGAACACTCTGCTTAATGTTTCAAGGCTATGAACTGCAAACAGAAAAAGGAACACGTAAAATCATGCCAGAGAAGATCAACATCATTATCAAAAATACTTGTCTAAGTGATGAAATGTTAAAAAGTTATATTAAGAGATTTATAAGTACTATCCGTCTGCCTTTAATTTGTGCATAAATCTGAATAATGTTTAAAGGAGGGGATAGCTACATATCTTATTTGAAATTAAAGCGACAGCTTTAGTCTTAAAAAAAAAGAAAATTGGAAAATTATTAATTAACATAATACTTACCTAAAGACTAAACACTGCAGAATACTTCACTTTGGGATCATATTCTGGTTTTGGGAACTAGTTATTAAGTTGTTTTGTTTGGGGGTTTTTTTTGGTTGGTTAGGGTTTTTTCCTGTGTACGTCTTATTGATCATTATGATTTTTGTCTGTGTAGCAAGTGTATCTCTTTTGCAGGTCTTTCTCTTGGCATTAGCTTAGTTGTTATTACCTTTGCAAGTAATAAAATGAGTTAATCAATAATCAGCCTAAAGACTTGTCACATGAAAAGTTTTGTAATTTGATAGCATACTGTCTCTAATTGATCTTTTCTGGCCGCCCTCCTTTCTTAATCTGCCTCTTAACAGTTACTAAACTACTCTTTTCTCAGACTCTACCCAAATTTATTGGTCTTGTGTCATCACAAGATGAAAATTAGTAAAAGTCAATGACATAAATTATTTTAATTTGTTACAATACTATGATATTGGGCACAGGAATTTAATAAAAGAAAATGCCTGTGGTTATTGTGTACATGCTTTGCATGCATACATGAAACAGCTTAATCTATTCTATTTTTCTAATCTAATCTATTTTTTCTCATATATCTTCATTATTATACATTACTTAAATCCATTATTTTTGGACAGGGAATATAGTTCTCTTTTGTCTTGTATTGCCAGGTACATTAACAATCTTGGTAAGATTTGTATTTTGGTGATTTTAGTAGTAGTGTCTTACATCTATTAATGTAATTTTAATATTTTTAAGTTGAAAATTGTATTTTATTGTTACCATTTCTGAGAACTTTGATGTAAAATTCTGAAGCATTTCAAAAATTCAAATCTAAGATTTCTTCATAAGAATTATATCTTCAACCTTGCAAATTTTAAGAGTTAGAATTCAACATCTGGCAGAAGGTATTTCACAATAAAATTAATGTACCTGAGCCTGCAGTTGGTTTCACATAATTAAAATCTCCTTACCTGCAACTGCTTTTAAGCAGAAGACCTCTAAGCAGTAGCTTACTGCAAATAGAATTATTTAACTCTGTATAACACAGTAACATTGCAAAAATTGTATACTGACTTTCCTATAGAAGAATGAGTTTCAACTGTTTATCACAGCCATCTCTTAAGTATGTTTATTAAAGCAACATCCTGCAAAGACTTTAGAGCATTCAGTGACTAATTCTACTATAGCCTTAAAATATATAACTCGTTTGGAATTTGAACTGAATATCAGTATGTACAGAAGTATTTAATTAAATAACAGAATTCCTTGAAAACTATTTGCCAGCACCATGTCCAAAATTAAGTGACTATTTCTCTCATGTGTTAATGTACTATTTATATTTGACAGTTTCTGGAGTATTTCTCTGTTTGTGTTTCATTTTTATTTGGGATTCTTTAAGATACTTAAAGGTTTATTCTGTATTAGTGGAGCAGATTTAGACTCCTGTAAGAAATAATTTTTAATTGCAGTGCTTCTTTTCACATGAATATAATGTGATAGCACATTTTTTTTTCCATACACTATTTTGTAATGATTTCATTAATAATAATTATTCGTTAGAAAATTTAATGCTGTAAGAGCAGCTGAAATTAACTGAAGATAAGAAAATTGAGTTCAAAGTTATTTTAATTAGATCATCAATGAAACTGGTAGTTTACTGTCTCCATACCTTTGACATTCGATTGCATCATTCTGCATTTGGAGCTGCCTGTGTATCAGAGTTCTCGCTAGAACATGTTTACAACTGCAACTGGTTCCTACAGCTGATGCAATTCAAGGTAGCCTAGTAAATTCGATGCCTGAATGCGCTGTTCTTAATCATAGAGCAAAAGATATTGATGCTGCTTCAGCCAGATAACGTTCATTCGATTCCTGATGTTTTGGGCTGTGTTAAAATTCAGTACTTATCCATTAAATCATCAGATCATGGGATCACTCTTAGCAGCAGCCAGTGTTTGGAAGAGAGTGCACGTTATTGTATTGATTTTGCAGTGGTGAGGAAATCATCCGAGAATAGATGACCTCTCTAGTTTGTGTCGACTCTATTGTTATATTATTTTTATCTTAAAGCTGACCCTGTTATTTTGGGGTTTGCTTATGCATGAATGTGTGCAAGTATGCTTAAGCTATGTGGAAAATAATTTTGGGGTGGAGAAAAGTATATTATTTCTGAATACAAGAGTGAGGACAGAATTATGTATCTTAGTTTTAAGTATTTTAGTGTAAGCAAAAAGTAGTCTGGGACTACAGCTTACAGTTACACACATTCTCAGAAAATTCACATTTATGACACTATAGTAATTAACAGTGCAAATAAGATCTCGAGATGTTGTCTTTTCCTATGGCTTATCATTGCCCTTCAAGCCAAATTGGAGTTGAACAAGAATTAAGCTGTCATTTTAGACATAGAATCTGCCTCACTTCTGAACTCACAGTTGGAAAAAATATTTATTTATTTGTTTGTTGTTTTTTCTTTTTCCTGTGAGGGAAAGACATCAAGCTGTAAGGTAACAGGTTACCAAGAACAATTAATCTGAAATTCAGAGGAACAAGTCATATCTGATTTGTTTCCAATAATACCTGAAGTGAGTTCAGAGGTGGAAAGCTTAAACTTAAAACACATTCATCACAACACAATCTGTTGGTAATTTTTAACTTTCATGAGAGCTTATATATATATGAATACATTCAGGGCATTTTAACAAGTGTAATTGTGATTTTCCAGTGGAAATCCACAGAATGATACAGGGTATGGCATTGGCAGTTTTGCCTTCTGGAAATTTGGCCACCTGTGTGTTCCTCATGCATAATCATAATGTTATGATTTGGACCACATTGTCCTATGTACAATGGGACTTGAGGTATGTTCATGGGATATTACTGTCCTGGTTCCCCATAATCACTTTGCAGCCCCCTTTTATGTGATAGTAAAGGGTATTTATTTTCGGTTCACTCTAGTAAGTGCTAAGCAGAAACCCTTTTCTTTGTCCAGAGTTGCTAAGGTTTCCTTGCACTGATTTCTCAGAGAAGCTGAAATTGGATATTGCTGAAAGACATTGTTTTGAAAGAGCACTCCCTAACCTTGAAATGAGACAAATGGGTATGTCTCTTTGTGTTTCAGGAAGAGAAGGAATATTTTTTTAAACGGAACAAAATCACATCAGATTATCAGCTCATGGTTAATAGAAAAAATAAGACTGTGGCTTTTATTTGCAGATATAAGGCACTTGACAAAAGCCAGCTTGAGAGTAGGGCTCCTGTCATTCATTTTAATAATTATTGCTTCCTGTGACAACATATTTCAAAGTTTAAATATATGCTAAAGATTACATAATAGAGTGAATGGCATTTATATAGTTCTGAGTCTGTTTTAATCTAACCTATATCCCTCATGGCTTTTTGTTCCCCTGCCCATTTATCTACTTATTCTATGTTATTACCTGCAGCATGTTAATCGGGTCAATGCAAGACTCATTTTCTCTGTAGGGCTTTATAATTCATGACATCAATAAAATTATGGGTATAATGAAGGTAGCAAGTCTTCATAAGATAGAGGGAGTACCTTTGAGACCCACTGGTCACTGCTCATAGCACCAAGTGGATAAACTATTGTCCTTAAACCTAATCTCTATGTACTGTTCATTTCTTTTTCACATAAAACATTCTCACTACTGAGCAAAGACTCCTTAAATAGTGAATTTTTCTCTGTATCCCTCAGTATGGTGCTCAAAATTAAAACCAGCATGACTTTTTATGAACGGTTGCTTGCTAGAATATGATATGAAAGGACACTTACAGAAATTGCTCTTAAGTAAGAGAGCATATGTAGTATAAACAGTGTCCTATCTAGTTTCGACCTGCAACTGGCAGCAATCTGAGGTGCTTCTTGTCTTTTACTATGTCCATCCCACTCCATCTGTCTACTTGGAGGCTTTTAGGAATTGTTTCTATCATCTGTGCTTATCAGCTTCCAAAATGCATCTCAAACCTGCTCAATATGTGACTTTCAGAATTCAAGCACCACTGCCAGGATTAAAATTCATAGCCTAAGGATCATAAACTCATTAACCAAACCATATAAAATATGTATACCACTAGGAGTGCCAGGACTATTTCTCGTTTTTATTCCTCCTCCTTTTAGACAATGTCCTTCCTATATCAGTGCAGACAGTATGTGAAAGTTTGCTTCTCTGCCAAATGAATGATAAACCCATGAATGACCAGTGTTTATCATTGACAAGCTTATACAGTTAACCACCTCCCTTACTGCCCCCCAACCCCTGCACCGGTGACAGTATAGCAAATACCATTTAACGTTGTCACCTTTGATAGCTGAACATAAAGCAGCTGGAGACAGAGCTTTAGATAAGGACTAGATCTTGGGAACTTTCACCTTCTCAGTCTTCCAAGTAAAATGGAAAAGTGAGAACACGCTTAACCCTTCTACTGCCCATCCTGAAATATTATGTTTGCAGACAGTGCAACACAAGAGAAGAATAATTTGTCTCAGTGTTGAAATCTGAGGTAGACTGCTACCCACATTCTCACTCCTGGATTCTGTGCTTAATTGAATTGGGGAAGAAAGCACTTATCTGCTGAATGTTGCATTTTGTATAATTCCTAATTTAAAAGAAAAATGAAAAGCTAAAAATGATTTACTGCTGCTAGAATCCTGAAGTGTGTTTAACGTTTAGCAATCAGGAATGTAAAAAACTGGTAAACCTGTGTTCATGAAAAAGGACATTTTGAGTATGTACACAAGAATTTTTATGAGAAACCCTTCTGCTTGTTTGCAGGTATGCGGGGTTTTTCTATGTTTAAGAATTGCTGGAACAAATTACTTAGGTTTTTATACCTAGTTAGGGCTATGTAATGATATACTCATAGGCTGACATGTGGTTGCTTCAACTTGCAGGATACCAAATGTTACACAGCCACCAGAATCCTTTCTTTTATCATGGAAGTAATTGATGTGCTGGGCCTTTTCAGGGTTCAGACCATAGTAAGTGTGAGCAAAAATTAGAATCAAAACAAAAACATTGTTGTGTATACAGGAATTAAACTAATGATTGATATTTCATGACATAGGAGTGATAACACATATGGAAATATTAGTGGCATACTAGATCATATTTTAATTTAATTTAATACTTTCTCAATTTAATACAGTTAGGTTTGTTCATTAAAAAGTTCTTACCTTCTAACAAGCTCTTACAGATCCCACAATCAACTGTCAAACCAACCGGTACTTAGATTAGTTTCAGTTTGGGACTGGAATGGATGACAAACCTTCTTCAGAAAATAATTTTTATACCCACTGGAAGATAGATTCTAGTCATTCTATTATCACCATCAGTTTGAAGAACCCTTAATCTACACATCTATCCTCCTTTTTGTGTTTCCTCTTAGTTGTTGGATAACTCTTAATTGAACAAACTGTTTAGAGTCAGCCTACCATAATCTGATGCTTTTAAAATACCTCCTATTGCATTAGGTGTGATACTAACTGATAGAATTATACGAAAATATAATGAAACAGTGTTTTTGTGTTAAGATAATGATTTTACTTTTCTGACTGGCAGTTTACACAGACATATTGATTTCAAGTTTACAGAACAGGATAGTGGTTCTACTACTTCTTTTCATATTTTTACACGGGACTAGAGATAACATGCTGTTGGGGTTCAGTCTTGATATTGTACTTCTGGAGTCTCATCTGGACCTGGAGTCAAAATCTCAATCAGTATTACCAGTTTATAATGGTTTAAATTAAATGGTTTGTTCATCCCTCTCTGTCTTTGTGTTTAAAATAGTAAAGACTAAATCTCTTTTAACTTCAAAACTCCATCATTCGAAGCTAAGTAAGCTCAATGTCTATAGCACCGTTATAACTTAGCATTTATACTGGAGTACACTAAGAATGAGTGATCCTGTTTTGCTTGATGCTTTGCCTGATTTTTGATACATTTTTTTTTTCCTTAGGAATTTCAAGCAACCTGTTTACATTTATAGGCAAATAGAAACATAATGGACTAGTAGGAAAACACTTATAATAAAGCTACAAAAGCATCTTTGCAAAGCCCTGCCAGTAGGAAGAAGTTTGTTGTTAAAAAGCTAACACAAAGATCCAGACAAAACAGCAACCATGCAGGCCCAGATTAATCTCATTTAATTAACATTTATCTTGAATGTTTAAACTGAAATGTCGGAGTTAGATAATAATTGCTTACCTTCCCTAAATAGTTAATGGACAGAGACAGCCGCTTGTAAAAGGTAGCTAATCACATCTGAATTACTTTCTGGAATTCTGCACTAAACCAGACTAATTTCTAACATTAAGGATGTGAAGTTAGACCTCTTTCAAGTGTTTGTCTGATTAAAGAACATAGAGAGAAAGCGTATTTCCAGACATATATTAAATGTTTATAACAGTGGCAGATACGTANNNAAAAAAAAAAAAAAGAGTCTTTTGTCCTAAGGTTTTGTATACACTACACCTACAAAACTATCCCTAAAATAGCTGTGAAAGCACTGACTGAGGAGAAATGAACAGTTTTGAATGTTGGGCCAGTGAGAAGTGCCCAAACTATGGGCAGACTATGAATGCTGCTTCATCATGTTGTCTCCTCGTATGGCTTAGCACAGTCAGGCACATGTTAGGGAAAATATTCCTGCCATGGGGTTCCAGGAAAAGATCCCTGATCCCCATGCAGCTTCTTGACTTCGAGTGTCTTTAGCACTAATGGTGGGTGGTGAATTGCATTATTTGCTCCTGAGAATATTCAGGAACTTTATCTACACCCAGCACCTCCGTTTAGGCACCATATGCGGCAAGGCAATACATCTCTATTCTGTCACTAAGAGAGGCTCACACAGTTAATATTTAATAGACCACTTTGGTTACTAGGACAGTCAATCTGTTCTAGTTGATAAACGTTACTTTTCTTTACCCCAAAGTAATGTTAAAATTTGCAGCCATTGTAAACAAGGTCATAGAGTCTGTGTAGATACTAACTTAACGTAATCACTAGAGCAAACCACCAAACATGCCTCTCGGCTACCGTGGAAAACATTTACCTTCAGGCAAAAGTTCGTCTGAGCAGGACCACGGAGGACTGCCTTTCAGTTCTATGCAGCACAGTGAAAGATGGCATCTGCCAACTAAAGGCAGCACTTGGGATCCATTGGTTTAACTCATAAAACCCATTTCCTGCTGCCAGGCATCAAGCCCAAGTTAGTTCTCAGTACTTATCCCCGATATTCCACGTCTTACTTTTCTAACTGTGTGGGTGAGGCTTCGACAGAACTCCTTATCCCCAGGAACCTCTGCTGTTTTCTTCCATACTACTGGTAATTCAGGAGTTGTGCAGCACATTGTGACAGTGATGAGATTTTTTGTACAAACATATGTAATAGGGTTGCTAGCAAAAGTAATTCATTCTATGAAGTGAATTTCATAGAGAATTTCAAAGTATGTTTCTAGATGGCCACTTCTCATGATCAGAAATAATAAAAACCATAGAAATAATAAAAAACAATAACTCTGGGTCTCAACAAGCAACTGAGTCTGTTTCCCTTTCTTGTAGTGCCAGACATGTACAAGGAATAGTTTGCTCATAATGCAGAATAATTTCCAATTTTAGTGCAGCACTAGCACTATAACAAATACATAATAAAATAAGTCATTAACTTCATTTCAAGAAGTCATTAGAGGGTAGAACAATGTTTCTTAAGCATTGGCTTAGTCTTTTCTAATAGGAATGCTATAAAAGGGCAGTGAAATCTTTGAAATGATGACAAACTCAGCTTTGAAATTAGATACAGTTTGCTAGTAATGAGGTTAAAACAATATTGGAACAGCTCTACTAGGAGAGCTGGTGAATATGACAATGCTTCAAGTCAGAAAGCAAAAATAAACATCTTTAAAAATTAAATGTTTTATTAAGTTTCTAATAGCAAGTCTATGGAGGATGTGGGTGAATTTGTGTGTGTGCGTGCATGTGCCTGTGTTAGAATAGCTTAATACGGGGTTGCCTTCTAAATAATTTTGGACTGAATTAATCCTTATGTTTTGCATCACCACCCCCAGCTTTTTTCCCATGTGGGTTCATTGAGATTATAGCAAGCTCTCTATCACTCTCTTCCACTAGTCTGGTCAGAAGTTTCTCAATGTGATATCAAATTATCAGGCTAGATGTGTTTGCACATCTTTCTGACATTACTGTCATACAACCAGAGCAAGATAGAACAACCAGATCTGTTGGTTGACATCCAGCTCCTATTTCAAACAATAGCACCTATTGGTTTTAACCCTAAGAAATGCCAAGCTCAAGCCTTCTCGTAGAATCTAGTTTACAGCTTTCTTTCCTACCTATAGAAGTATAACATAACAGTATGAAAAACCTTCTTTCTTCTAATTGCTGATAATTTGCCTTAAATGGCTAAGCATATACTACTCTGTATGTCAAGATCTTAGAAAAAAACAAAAACCAAACCCAACCCAAAACCGACTGTAAAGGGATTTTATGTACTTATTTCTCACCGCCCAATTCCAACATTGGGTAGTAAGCATATTATTGAAAAAGTTTCCCATGTCCTTGAGATTTCCAGACTTTACTTTTCTTTGATTTCCAGCCAGGACTCTTCAGGTGGTATACTGAAAAACGTGTATGGGGATCTCTTCAGTTTTCACTTAGCTCAGTCAAATATATTTGGTAACAAGAAGAGATTGAACCAATTAATGACAGGCCACATATTTGGGTTAAATGAGACTTCCCTGCTCATTCAAACACAAAAGATTGTTTTAACAAATACCATCACAAAAACTATATGGGGGAAATCAAATCACTACCATGGACTGAATAGATTTAAACAATAAAGGATGGAAGTATTTGTTTAACTTTTTGTGAAAAAAAATCAGAATGTGCATAAAACACCTTCAGAAATGATTCAGGGAGTTAAACTCAGTGCTGGGCTGGAATGAAGAGTCAGGTACTTGTTAAGGTTATAAACTTTCTGCAATGATATGAGTTTTCTCCGACAGCTTAAGTCCATAGCTTCTCTATATACGATAATTACCTGTGTTGGAGGTAGTGATGAAATAACCTTCCTCCTTGCAAATATTCTCCTTTACTCTCTAGGTGCTAACTATCTTTTTCTTTCAGTCTTGCCCATTTGAGTAGTGGCAGTAGGTTAAACTCTAAGTAATCTTACCCAATCTGAAGTTAACATTAGTTGTCTATATCATACCTGAAGAAATCTTCATGTTCTAAAAAAGCTAGTGTTTTTTTCTTCCTCTGCCTGCTTGCTTATCAGTCAATCATATAAAGGGTTTTACTGCCATTAACAAACACTGTTCCTTTTTGAAGCCACCCCAAAAAAGTAGGCATTGAACACCTGAGTTGACGACCTGGTTTACATTTGCAAAAATTAATAAATTACGTAAGAAAATCTCCCGGGTTCTCAGCGTTGGAGGCAAGCTGACTGATGTGGAGGTTGCACAGGTTATCAAATAATGAATAAATACGCTTCATATATATGTAAGGATGTGAACATAAGTAGCTGCGAGTCAACCTCTTGCTGTTCCAAACTTAAAAATGCAGTTGTCAGCTGCCTAGCAGCTTCAGTTTAAATTACTGCTAGTAGGTTGGCAATAGCAATTTCTTAACTGTAGTGTAACTAAATCCCTACCTTAAACTGAATGGAAATAAAGTGTGAACAATAAATATCTCATCCATCAAAGAGTATGAAATGTGCATGTATTGTTCAGTGCTAAGACTTTGGGAGGCAGGGTTTATTGAGCTCTGTACAGCACCGTGACTGGTAACTGCTCTGCTCAGTGGACTGCTAGGTAGGTTTTTCCCTATTAAGTGCAGTAGTGTGAAAACGCTGATAATACTCGAAGAACATATCCTGGGATTTTAGCTTTTATTCAGCATGGCTGACTGTGTTATGTACTGAGGCCACTTTCTGTAGTGATTTTAGTTTACTTCATTGGATTTATTGACCTTAATGTTGGGTATTCAGGTGGAAAGGGTTTGTCTAACAATTGGTTAAATGCTCCACCCAAGCTGATTTTCACCAGGATTCTTGTGTGGCTGTGTGTTTTGGTGGAGTGAGGGTATTGTATAGTTTTAAAGTGGTTTTTTTAACTTAGCACCACTAGAACTGATGCAGCTCATGAGCTCAGTGGCTAAATAGCTCTTATATTGCTGATGTCCACTGGGGTGTGAACCCTGTGGTGAATGCACCGTGACCTGTGCTCCTAGTGTTTGCCCTTAATACGGTGTGCAACTGTGAAAAGGAGTGTTTTAGTCAGGCCACTATAGGTAGTGTCAATTTAGCTCAGTATGAAGCTGTAGGTGGTTTCCTATGGCTCACCACACAGCCATTAACAGTATCATCTTTGCTCAGCACTGAATTGCAAGTGATAGTATTTAAGCTCCCAACGGCACAGTGAATGATAGCTTTCTAATCTTGTCCAGGAAGAAATGTGAAGACAGGCATTCTGAATAAGCCTGTGATTTAAGCAAGTCAGTTAAGGAAAGATTATAGTCACATCATCTGCAAGAGGATGCAGCATCACTGAAATTTAGCATTGATTTTTAAAGTGATTAAAAAAAGACAATGGATCTGAGAGTCAGCAAATTTCTAACGAAAAAGATGAGTATACTCATAAATATCTCCTGACTTGAACACCAGAGTAACTTAGCAGATCTGAATCCCTCTCTGGCGATATTACTTTTCTCTAAGCCCCATGGAAACTACTCTTAAATGAGGTGCTAGAGATAGATGACTAAAGCAAGTGGTGTGAATATTCTTCTCTAACTCTCCAGCTGCTGTTCACTTGCCATTGAAGCACTAACCTGCTCAAAAAGTTAAAAGTGGAAAAATTCTCACAAAGGATTTTAGAATGGAAAATATACAATGAAAACTAGGATGAAAACATGCCAAAATAGTAGTGTTCAGAAGTTAATACCTTTTGCCTCATAGCTATTTTGTGCTAAGGTATTATAAAACGAGTCTTGTGACAATCTGTTCTAGATCTGCTTAAGTCTCAGATGGGCAGAAGGGGAGAGGTGAAATTATTACATCTGCAGGTACATAACTCACCCCAAGGGTGTGTACCTGTACTCTGTTTGGGGGTCCTTACTTACCTGGGACTACAGGAAACATCACATTTCTACAAAGTTAACATTTGTACCTTTAGTTTTGTTTTCTGCAATATAATAGCATGATTACATTTTGTCTAATATAATGACTAGCATATTTAGCTGTTTGTAGTATATTTCTTCTTCATGGATCATTTGGTGATCATTTTGGATCGAAGTTGTGTTTTGCCTTCATTGGACAGTACTTTCACTTTTTAATCACTAATCTGCTGTGTTGTATTTATCACTTCTAAATATTTAACACTTGTAATAGAGGTTAAGTTAATGATAGTTAAGTCCATGAGCATAAGAATTAAGCTAAACTGAGATAGTCAATGCCATCATTTTAATGATGATTCATCAAATTCCAGCACTTCAGTGAAAGCTTGGAAACCTTAACAAAAAAAAATCAAAAAACCTGGTATTAAAAATTGAAAGGGATAAAGGAAATAAAAAGTTAGATTCTCATAATTTCCCCTTTTGTCTCTGTGGTAGAGTTGTATGGCATTTACAAATCAATAAAAATGATTATTTTACATAACCCAGAAGATACTTTTCAATTAACAGTGCTATTATTCCGTAAAATATTGGAGTGCTGGAGAACTTTGCAAAACATTGATTTCAATCTAATTTGTGACTTGCAGAAACACCACAGAAACCACTGTGGATGGAGTACAACAAGATCTCTATTTTAACATATCAAGAATTTAAAAACTTGATCAGTGAGCTCAGTTATAAATTGACAATCCAGTAAAGCTTCACCAAAGAGAATACTGAAGATCATCTGACTCACTCAAGAAAAATGGATTTATGGCATCTTAGTGCCTTAGAACTATAGGGGGGGGAAATAAAAAAAAAATAAATCTGAAAGCTGACTAGTTTGTACCCCTAGAATTCCATTGCATTCCTTAATTGTAAGGTTGGATCATCATTAAAGATTTAAGAAATGTTCAATTACATCTTTAAGGATGTTGAAAAAAATTGCAAATACTTTGCAAATACTTGATTTGGTAAGTTATCCTACATGCGCTCCATTGCAGTTCAGATTTTCCTCTGTTAGAGTGGATTTAGAACTGTAACAAAGACACTTCTGTGAACAAATGGGGGGGGAAAAAAAAAAAAAA
>VXBW01000362.1:137772-270730 GCA_013400375.1 Thinocorus orbignyianus | reverse complement strand
AAAAAAAAAGAAAAAGAAAAATCAGAAAGGAATTAATTCAGTATCTCTCAGTCAGAATTTAGATAATGGTTAACAAAAGTATAATTAGTAATAACAAATTGGATGTATTTTGTGTGGTGTGTTGGGTTTGCTAGTGTTGTGTTGTGTGGTGGTTTGTGGGGCTTTCTTCTTGTTGCTGTTGTTTTTTGGTGTTTTTTTTTTTTGTGTGTGTGTGTCGGTTTTGGTTTGTGTTTTTTTTTTTTGTTGTTGTTTTTTTTTTTTAGTTTGTTTGGGTTTTGTTTTTTTTTTTTGTTTCCCCCCCATTGGTTGGACTAGATGATCTCAAAAGGTCCCTTCCAACCTAGGTGATTCTGTGATTCTGTGATTCTGTAATAGGCTGAATATACACCTGCTTAAAATATTTCTCCATTTCTCCTTTTGGTGCTTTTTTTTTTCTTTTCTTTTTTTTTCGTAACCACCTTGTTATATTCAAGAATAATGACAGCATTTACAGCATTTCAGGAGACAAGGCAATAACATCAGCACAATTTTCTGCGTACCAGATTTTTATGAGCCTGTTTGGATAGATCAAGCGTGCCACTCACTGTTCTTTGATAAATCAGCAAATCACATCAACTACCAGTGTGTTATAACTGACACTGCTGCTCTCACTATTACTTCACACTTCCTGAGAATATTTTAGGAAAGCAGAAGTAGGGGATGTTAGTAGATGTACAATTTCCAACTGATGTTTCACTTTCCCAGGTTTATCTCTTCTTGTCATTCAGTTAATTTTTGCCTTCCTTTTCACATCATCTCTGTAGGTGTGAATTCTCAAAGTGAGCAGCGTAACTGTGTGACAATGACAGACTAAACAAAAACTGTTAAATGGTTATAGGTATAGGAGTGGAGTCCTTCAACTAGATGAAAAAGGCAGCACTTCAAGAAGCTTCTTCAACTGAAATTAAGATGCCAAAATTGTCCTGTGACATTCTGTCTCTCCTTTCTCACTGTCAGGGGTATGAATAGTGTTTAGTCATGTAAATAAGAAATGTGAATTAGAAAAATAAAGTGACATGGGCTTATTCCAGGCATTAGGCTATAGATCCAGTATGATGCACAAGAGGCTAATAGCAGGTGAAGAAGTGTAGGAGTCCAGATTGAGATTATTACTGATGGATTTTTTTTTTTTTTAAATATAAATCTATTCTTACAAGTCTAATTTCTTAAACACAGAATTCCTCAAAAGCAGAAACTCAATGTCTTCTTCATCTCAGTTTTTACTAGTGAGACTGGCCTTCAGCAATTCAAGGACCCAGAGAAAAGAGGGAAAGTCTAAACCAAGGAAGCTGTACCCTTAGTGGAATGGGATTAGGTTAGAGGATAAGCATGCTACTTAATTTAGGTGAGTAATTGAGAGACAATAATTGAGTAACTGGACATACATAAGTCCATGAGAACTGATAGAATGCACCCATGAGCATGAAAGGAGGTGGCTGATGTCATTGTAAGGCCACTTTTGATTATGTTTGGATAATCATGGTAATTAGGGGAGGTGCCTGGGGTCTGGAGGAAAGCAAATGTCACTCACTCCCGTGTTCAGAAAGGGTAAGAAGGACCCAGGGGACTACAGGCCAGTCAGTCTCATCTCAAGATGTCTGACTAAGGGATAGAACAACTAAGCCTGAAAACCATTTCCAGGCACATGAAGGACACAAAGGTGATCAGGAGAAGTCAACATAGATTCACCAAAGGGAATTCATGCTTGAACAACCTTCTAAGCTTCAATGATGAATCTTAGAAACCTTCTAGGTTTGGCAGACGAGGGGAAAGCAGATATTGCTCACCTTGACTTCAGTGCAGCAAGATGCTATACAACCCTCATAGGCAAGCTGTCAATGTGGGCTGCATGAACAGACAATGAGATGGACTGAAAACTGGCTGAACAGCCAGGCCCAGAGCATGGCGATCAGCAGCGCAAGCTCTAGTAACTAGTGATGTGTCCCAGGGATCAAGACTGCAGGCTCCAGTCCTGTTTTACATCTTCAGTAATGGTTTGGATGATGGGAAGAGTGTATCCTTAACAAGTAGGCTGTTGATGTAAAACCAGGAGTTGCTGAGATGGTCCTGCTGTCGTCTAGAGGGACCTCAACAGGCTAGAGAAATGTGCTGAGAGGAAGCTCGTGAAGTTCAACAAGGAGTGCAAAATCCTGCACATGGGGAGGAACAACACCGTGCATCAATATGTGCTAGGGTCTACTCACCTGAAAAACAGCTTGTCAGAAAAGGACCTGGGGGTCCTGGTGAGCACTAGGTTGAACATAAGCCAGAAAGGTGTCATGTCACAAAGAATGACAATGGTGTTCCAGACTGCACTAGGGAGCCCAGTGAAAGGCCAGTATCTCTCCTATGATGAAAGACTTACAGAGCAGCCTGGAAAAGAGAAGGCTCATAAGGATCTTCTCAATGTCTATAAATGCCTGAAGGAAGGGTGCAAAGAGAACAGACAAAAGGTTCTTTTTAGTGGTGCCCAGTGATGGGAGAAGGGGCAATGGGTACAAACTAAAACACAGTAGGTTCCTTCTGAAAATCAGGAAATACTTTTTTACTTTGTGGTGACTGAGCAGTGGCACAGGTTGTCCAGCAAAGTTGAGAAGTTTCCTTCTTTGGAGATATTCAAAAGCTGTCTGGACATTGTCCTGGGAAACCAGCTCTAGGTGGTCCTACTATAGTACAGGGCTTGAACCAAATGAGTTCTGGAGGTTCTTTCCAACCTCAGCCATTCTATGAATTAGTTCATACTGGAGCAGGTTAAGACAGTCAAAGGTTTCAAAAAGTCAGCGTAGGCACCAAGGAATTTGCCAAGAAGGAGCAATTGTATGCCAAAGTTGTCTTCCTTAGCAGAAGGATGTGCGCAGTAGACCTATTTTCCTATGGTTTAATCTTCCTTATGCCTCATATCTTCTTCGGTGGATATTGATTTCTTTCCCTGGGCCATTCTCTGCTCTCAGAGAAGTCATCAGATGTAGGGCATTAATTTTCCTAGTTATAGAGGCATTGCTTCTGCCAAGCAAAGTGAGAAAATCTGTTTTCTTTCTGTTGGTTGACCTTTACACATGCAATAGGTGTAGCAACTTTCTCACTATTTCCTTCTCTCTTTCTCACTTCTCTCCTGTATGCTTTATTCCTACATTTTCTTACTATCTCATTACAAGACAAAACATGCTTCCTAATACTGCTGTATAAAGTTATTACTTTAGTCTACCCATTTGACTTGTTGGCTTCAATGCTTGTAAAATACTTTGTACTGAGAGTAGAGTAGAATACTAAAAAGCTTAGTAATTCTACAGACTAAGGTTTCTTAGTTATGTATTTTCTAATGTATGCAGGGGTTATTTTTCCCGCTTTTGCTTTGGGGTCCCAGGTGCTTAGCCTGAGAAAGCAGAAAGGAACCTCCTATGAATTTAGAATTACTATTATGCGGAGTGCATTAACAAGTTTTCAACAGTTTGCTGTTGTGAAACAAAAATTCTTTAGAGATTTGTTGGCACTAAATACAACAGCAGAAATATCACCAGCTGCATGTTCTTTACATTCCCAGTGGAACCCGGAGGAACCCTGGCTGCTTTCCTTCCTCATTTACATTTATTTTCTACTTGCTCAGCATAGATCAGGAAGAAGAAAAAAATTCAATTTACACAGGTATCTACATTGTTCTTGGACTTTTTCTGAAGAGATGATAAAAATGCATGTGGATGCTTAGGACCTTTTTTAGCAAGAGGAACGCGAAGAGCAATAAGCAGTATCTATAGATTAGTTTCTTTTGCATTTTTAGGAATGCTTTTCATTAATTATTTTTAGCTAGAATTTCTATATGTATATGTATGTATTTGTGTGCATGATTTAATTTGTTTCTCTTAGAAGTCTTGTGGTGTATTTTGTGTATGTTTTCTAATTTTGGGAAGATTCAAACGAAAATATTTTGTCTCCACATTTCACAGACACTCAGGAACTTCAAATACAGGAAAATAAAAATTGAGTTGTCTCCTTTGTGATGGACCCATTGTGTCTTTGGCAAAATAGCTTTTCCAGTACAAATGGTGTCACAAAGTTATCAGAAGTTACATAGACTTACGTGACTGATTTAGTGTTGTGTTCTGTTTCACATCCTTTGTGATGACATGATCATCCATCAAAAAGAGATAAAAGTATCAATATTATGACATTTTTATACAATGTCATAACATCTTGACATAACAGTGTCTTGCTGTGGAAGAAATACTGTTTGACTTCTAATTAATGCGTTATTACTGGTCATAAGGACACCCTGGATTTTTAATTCAGTCCTGATAATTTCTGGTTGTCCTTTAAAACCAACCAACCAAACAAACACAAAAGTAGATACAAAAGCTTTTTCTGACAGTGCTTATGCAAAAAAAGAATAAAATATTCTGGACTATAGTCAGGTGGTGGACTGTAATGCCCTCAGTAGACTATAAAAGTTCTGCTAAAATGAATGTGCTTGATGGTGAAAATATTTTTTTCTCAGGAACCTAGATAAATAAATAATGCATTTGCTTTGAGTTCTGCTTCTGCTGTCAGTGTTCTTTTCTCTTGCAGTATACTAAAAGCTACATAAAGCACTATCATAACTGTTATATCAGTGCTGTACTGAATTATAATAAATGTGCAAAGGTTTTCTGTATTTTGACACAGTCACAGAAGACCATGTGAAGTTTCATCTTACAGACCCTGGCATTTTCTAGATCTAATGACAAAGAAAATTTCCTGCGAAATTTCCTACTGTGCCTTTTTGGGAAATCTGGCTTCATCTTCCCTGATCAGGGAATAGACAGGAATAAGGTTTCCTTTTCAGCTTCTCTTCTCCAGGCTGAACAGTCCCAGACTCTCTCTGAGTCTCTCTTCATCAGAGAGATGCTCCAGCCTCTTCATCATCTTCATGGCCCTTCTCTGCACTTTATCCTGTCTGTCCATTACTCTCCTGTACTGGGGAGCCCAGCACAGGATGCAGCGCTCCATATGTGTCTTACCAGTGCTGAGCAAAGGGGCTGGATCACCCTTGACCTGCTGGCAATGCTCTGCTTGATGCAGTCCAGGAGGTTGTTGGTGCTCTTTGCCATAAGGGCATGTTGCTGACTTGTTGTCTAGAACTGGGACTTGAAGGTACTTTTCAACCTACTTGATTTCCAACCAGTTGACCCCAGCCTGTCCTGAGACCTGGAATTATTCTATACCAGATGCAAAACTATATGATGTAGGTAACTTAGAAGCCTCAGTGTGTGCCATACAGATTTGCAAACACATACATATAGCTCTCATCATACAGATAGGTCTCATCTCCCTTGCACAAATATATTCAAATTTGTTTGCAGTCTGTAAATGATGTGGCTTTGTGAGCACTGTATAATGTTTTAATTAGAAAGTCCTGCAACAGCAGGGATAGAATTAGACGGTCAGAGGAATATTCTTGCACTTGCTCATAAATCCTTTTTTTCTCTGAATCTCATATGAAATAATTGAAAAATTAATTTGAAAATGTGATACAGGTTTTCAGGTAATTTTTATGTTTTTGAACTGCTTAGGAAAAATTAAGGTCCTGGTTTACTTTCTTCAAGCAGTGTGCCTAACAGGCAGTATTACTGCTTTCTCTTCTATTTTCATAACCATCATCATTTTTGTCTGCTTCAAACTGTTTTCTTGTTCTGATGCTTTGGTTCCTATTTCATAGTGGTCCTGCTACATGTTTCTGTCAAGTTCATCAATTCCAATTTGCCAAAGGGACATTGTTACGTTATTGATTTCTCTAACACAGGGTCTTGCTACTCCCCTAAAATCATAATATTTGTTCATGAAAACTCCCCCTGAATTTGTGCCAGCACATGTAAGGGATGCCCCTCTGGACTTTACATGCCTATTAACAGAGTCCTTTTCCGCTCTAAATTTTATATAGTGCTAAGCACACTGTCACCATCTGAAAAGAATTAGGACAACACACAAGTATGCTCATGTCTACCTCTGTAATAAGCCAAGGCCTGCTGAGGATAATAGTTTTTCACAACTTGTGAACAATGTTCAAACATGGCTTTGTTACAAGTGGTCATAGAGTGTCTTGAGCTTTAAATTAGTCAAGGAGCAATCCTTGTTCACACAAGATTGCCATGCTCTTTAGTATGAAGTGGACTTTTAACAGATACTCAAACCTTAGATATTAAAAGGGTTGCTATACACCAGCAGACAGAAATGCATGCATACTGCATACTTTTCAGCCCTTGCCTGCCTTCTGTGGGTGTAAGTATGTTGTGCTGTCTCAAGATAACATTAGTGTGAAGAGCTGTGACATAAGTGTAATCATTGAAGAAATGAAAAAAAAAAAAAAAAAGGAAAAGACAAAAGACCTTTGGCTGGAATAGGTGCAGCAATCAGATTGTTTTGAGGTTCAATTTTGCTATAGTCTAGCCTGGTAGAGCTTATTTTACTCTGCTATATTTATTTGATTTTTTGAGTAACTCAAAATACTATTTTGCATTTACTATGTAGGGTGACTGACGTTCTGAAGATCTGTTTCTGGTCTTGTTTAATGTATTTCTTTTTTTATGACATGATTTACATTGATTTTGGGTTTATTATTAATTTCAAATTTAGCTAATCCCCAGTAAAAATATGCAGAGCTCAGGAGAACAATATTGGTTGGCATTTTATACAGAGGACTGGGTACTTGACTTTGCTGTTGCAGTTGGGAGTGACAGATTATCTGACCAATTTAGAGCACTACAGTTCTTGGGTTATTAAATGCAACGGTGGTTTGGGTGAACATCATAGTGCTTTTGGAATCTAAATCACTCTTGTTCAGGAGTTACTGTAGCCCAGTGAAATAAAAATATTTCAGTATGGATCTACTGTTTTAAAAATTTCATCAAATTAAGGGAAAATGTTGAGTATTTGTTAGATAATGGCTTATAGAATACATAATTATGGTACATAATTTTGTCTTTCATGATTTAATTGCTAAATTTAAGAGGTTATTACCATCTACATCACCTATTAATGTACTTCCTTTTTTAGACTATTACACTGTTGGGTTTTTTTTATTTGAATTTATCACTTGAACCAGTAACACAAAGAAGTCCTCATGACACAGGACATAAATTAGATCATGATGTAAAGTTTTTTTTTCCTTTGGGGCTTGCTGTTACTTAATATTTAATATTTAATGCTATTGTGTTTGTCTTGGCACTTGAGTCATTTCCTGCGTTACTGTACATTTCCTTTTCTTCAGGAATACCCTTGAGGTCTTGTAATTCACAGGCAATGAAGACTTTCTAGCAAGGTTTTGACCAGTCCCTACGGCAAAGGTTCTCTAGTGTTTTTATTGCCCCCTCGTGGACCATTTACTGAAAAACAATTTGCTGTTTTTTAGATAAATTAGCTTTATTTTGGTTTATGCCATTACACAGCAAAAGTACCTTAAATGGGCTTTTTTCAGGTCATCAGAGGTCCTATTTAATTCTGCTGCCCTTATTTGTCATGTTCTTAAAGGATTTATTATTGACCTTGTTAATAGCAACAAACGTCTTGACACTTTAATACTGCAGTTGCTTTTTTCTAAACAACTGGGCATCAGCAGGGCATCGCTTCCCTTTCCTGCCTTCCCCTGAAAAATGTGGTGCAAATCTTGTGAGTGTAACCATGAGAAGATTTTGATAAGAAGGATTAGGCTTGGCTGCCTTGGATTAGACCTCAGTAACTAATGCTACTCTCCAGAGAGTTTCCTTCTCGCCCCTGACTTGAGAGAAAAACTCTAGTTTATATTCCTTAAGTGTGTCAAGTGTTTGAAGTCAGGTGGGCTGGGTCTGGATGGCAGAACCAAACTCTCAAGAAAAGAAAGGTTGATTCCAAAAGGTACGTTTGAAAAATACTCTCTGCATGAACAAATAAAAACACCAGTGCTTCCCTTTACTGCCCTCCAAATTAGCTGCTTGAAAATCAACTGGAGACTTACAAAGCAAGGCTAGGCTATTCCATAGCTTTGTGCTTCTTACCTCATATTAAAATAATAAGGCCTTTCGTCTACAAATGAAAAGGGGCAGGTAGACAGTTTATTTCTTCAGTCAGTTGTCTCCGATATACCTGTTTCATTGTCACTGTTTGCAGTATGTACAAATATGTGTCTGTGTTTCTGTATACAAATTAACTTTTTTTCTTGGATGAAGCATATTAAGTAAAATATTTGTCATAAACTGCTTCTATGCAAATGGCTTTGTCTGTCATACACAATGATTGATTTCTAACTAGACATGTCACTTTGCAGCTTCTGGAATAACTTTGATAATGTCTAGATATTAGTATAAATTTACATATATATAGTGCGTTTCATAATGGAGGGTTCTAAGTGTGCTTAGAGATTTAGCGTGCCTGTCTGAAAAGTACTCAGAAGTAACCTGATTCAGTGCTGAAATGTAGCAGCTCTTCCCGTGTACATTGAATTTCAATATCTAAGTATTTTGAATGCTCCTATCATCAGACTTCTCCACAAAATTCATGAAACTATATTATGAGTGGAACTCTACTTACTATCTTAGTCTTAGCTTGTTTAACAAGCTAGTTTAACCTAACTCACTAAACTGTTTCAAAATCGGTTTTGTGACAAAAAAAAATATAAAAAGAAAAGAATATGGAATCAAATCCTGCCTGGTCAGGTTTCTCTTGATCTCCAGGCAGCAATTACCATAGATGTTGATTGATAACAGCCTCCTACCAGAAGGCAGGCTAGAATCCTGTAGTCTACATGTAAGTACCAGTATGGATAAATAACAACTGCAACTGTACAACATTGAATATCACTGCTTGAAACTACTTTAGAGGGATTTTGCCAGAAAGTAAATACACAGAAACCATTTTGTCTGTTTGTTTCAGAAAACTAATGATATTATCTGTACTTGTATGAAAAGTGATAACAATTCTCTCCTTACCCTCAGTCCTGAAAGTAATGTAGACAGAGAGAGGAATTCCATTGAATTAAAACTACTGGTAACAGAGATTTATATATGCAGTAAGATACTTGAAAGAAAGTCTCTATGTTTATCTTTGTCTCTTTAAGAATCAAGAACTATCACAAGTTTCATCTTTTCAGTGCATGGTGGTGTGCAAACCTGCAAAATCTATCCCTGCACCTATCTTAGTCACTCTAGATGCCCAATTTCCCTTTATAATGTATTTATATAATCAGTATTTTAACTCTTCCCATGTCATGATTAATGTGGCTTTTCACTTCTAAAAATCAAGAGTCATTGTATAACACAAAGAGAACCTGAGGACTACCTATTTTTCAACTGAATATTTCACCATTTTCTTTTCCTCAGTGTTTTGGTTTTGGTTGTGTTTTTTTTCTTCCCAGTTTGATACAAGAAAAGCACGTCCTTCTATCATGATCCTTCTCTGCATCTGTTGTTCATTTCTTTTAGCTGTAAAACCTTAATTTCAGTTGCATTCCTTTACATCTAACATCAAGATAATATTAAAATTCTCCCGGTTTGGAAAACACTGGCAGATGATCAGAATGTCTAGAAAGACTAGAGGGAAAAAGACAAATATGATCAAGAAAGAGTAATGGGAAGCTTCAGATGCAGCTGCCCTGCCTGAGCTGTAATTTGCAGTACTAGAGTTTAGTACACGAAGGAGTGGTGAGTTACAGAAGCACCTTACAGCACCTTACAGTCTAGGAGCAACACACTACAAAAAGAAACGATTAAGACAACTCTTAGGTGTATACTGGATATCACAATCATACGAATTACATGATTCTGTATTTTCTGGATATATTTTCTTTGATTTTGGGCCCTAGCTGTTCTTATTCTGGAAAATTTCTGGAAGGAATTTGTACGTATAGAGACTGCCAATTTCAAATTCAGGGCCTAAACACTGAAAGCTAAAAAAAACCACCCAAAAACCACCCCAGAGTTTGCAGAGCTTAAAATCGTTGTGAGCAAGGAGACAATAAGGCAGTAATTATAAGGGAAAGACAGTGAGGTTTTTTCCTCAGCTGGGATTTTGAATATGCAGCAATGATGATAAGGGTATGATTATTCCTGATGGAGGCGTTGTTTAAAAAGTGTTTATAATTAGACAGAGATTTTTCCAGTATTTTATCCTGTCCAATTTGTTCATTTTGATGGAAGAATCAGTAGTGCTAGCCACAATAATTGGGAAAATTAGTAGCAGCTAATATAACACAATATGCATGTCTTCCTTGTTATAACTGGCATTTAGGCATGGCCTTGGCAGAGTGGCAGCACATACGCAGAGGCTGGAGACTCTGCAAACTGACAGCTGTTTAGATTTTGATCATTCTTCAGATTCACATGTATTCAGTGCAGCTATGAAAACAGAGGAGGAGGCAGGGAAGCTCTACAAATGGCACTGTCCCTGATAAGGATGAGTATCTCACTGCTAATTGAAGGAATATGTGCATAACTTCTGCTAATGCCAGGTTTGCTGTTTCTCTCTAGCTGTTACTTAGGGGCTTGAAGATTTCCCTTAACTACAGTCGTTTGTACTGAGGCTTTAGAAGTAGAAAAGCTGAAGATGAAAAAAAATCTCAATTGAAAACCTGAAACAAGTTTTTTCTTTTTTTTCTATGTTTTGTTTTATTTTAACAGAAAGAACTTTTGCTTTACTAGAGAATGTGAAAAGGGATAAATATCTTTAAGAATAGATGAAGAATTTAAATTAAAAATATTTTTGCTTTTTCGACTTGTTTCTGGTTTTAGAAAATGGATAAATGTTGTGGTGATACTGAGGCAAGGAGGCGTTTGTCTGTGTTGGCAATCCCAGGTGTGGAGAAAAGAAACACACAAAGACATCTAATTCATTAATCACCCCACAGCACAAAAGAAAGAGAGGAAGATCTGTGAAGACCTTGACATGTTATTCTTGTGGTATCAATGAGGTTTTCTGGAGCCATATACTTCAGCATTTTCTAATTCATATTGTGAACGCTGCTTCATTCCCAGCCCAGCTAATCACCAAATGACTTTTTGTTGTCCAATGGGCAATGTAAAATGAGTGAATCACTTGTCCTAAGTACATCTTTTATTATGTTTCCAAAAGTATGAAGGCCTCAGTTTTTGTTATAAAGCTGTATCAAAGAACAGGCAATCTACTGGTTTCACTTTAAGAGTTGTCATGGCATTTGGGGGGAGAGCAGGAACATAAGAATAAGGACATATTCTTATAATTCTCGGCCTGTTCTCTCTTAAAGACAAAGAAGGCACCAACGCAATATTTGGAATTAGATGGCATGTTTTCATAGTGCATTGCACTATGAAATTTCATTACTGGAATCACGGTAAAGGCTATAGTTCAATAGCCTTTATTAAAAAAGTCCTGGGAGCTGCAATCTGCACTGTGATTGGTCTAGAAAAGTCCTCGGAATCAAAGGCAAATGTCTGGTGGGTAACCGGCCTCTCAGCTGTATTTCTAGTTATTAAGTGGGAATTGAATGGTGTATGGAATCCTTCTAGCTTGTTACATATTGGATGAATTCCATCATAGAAGGTACGTGACGTGATTCTCCTGAAGAGCAGTTTTTGAAAAGGAAATACATCATAGAATATAATGTTTGTATACTTCTAAATACAACATGAAGTAGCATAGACCACTTAATGCTATATAATTAATGGTACTGTTAATTTGCCATAAGTTTTTAACATCAAAACTAGTACTTTTACTTTTATCCTCAGTTGCCATTATGTCTATAGCCATTTAGGTTACATATACCTCCACTCTTCACTTTTCACAAAGATCTAAGTTGTCCAGTGTATAAGTAATGAAGGAAAAGGTTATCCTTGGAAGTAGAGGGAATTCCCTGTTCCTTCTACTCATCAACACTCTTTAGACTTGCAAAAAATGTTAAGAAAAATTACTGTCTAGATTTGTGGCCAGACTAGCATATGGGTAAAAGTTAGAAAGGAAAATAAGTCAGCTGAGATGTCAGTCAGAAGCTGTTTAAGCTGTAATGATAAAGAGAATGAAAGAGTCTGTTCTAATTTTAATTAACGCTAAGGGGACAGAAGGCAAAATTCACATTAACATTCTGAGTAATCCTGAACATACACTGTTTTCTGGCAGTCTTAGTCAGCAGCCCATTTGAATCAGTCAGTCTTAGAAAATTGCATTATGATATATTGGTTTGATCACTTTCCTAAATCTGTTTGGAACTCAGCCAGCATTCAGTAAACTGCAGAACAAAAGCATCTAAAGTACTTCATGGGTGGGGGTGGAAGAATAGCTAGAATACAGCAAAAATATAAATTTCACATGTAAATGCTATTAAGGAATATAAAGTCATGCCTGAATGATCAAATGTGATTTTCCTTTGTTGATGTCTAAAACAAGTCCTACAAGTTCCACATATTCTTTAATCCATCTTTGAATAGAAAGCAACTTTTATCACGATAAATGGAATGTACCTGGAAAACTTTATGTTGAGACTCATCTTGATGTCTGTGCAAACAAATTATGCTAAAACATCATATACAAGCAAATCATAAAACTGCACCTCTTCCCTTACATAGAGGTCATCTGATATCTTAAAGGGTTAAAAACAACAGAAGAAAAGTTTGCAGAGCAAGTCTAAGTCACTTGCACAGTTAATTTGTTTCTGCTGAGTCCATTTTTCAGTATTGATTTTTGGGCAATACATTTCAGGGAGCTTGAATTTTTACAGCTAAAAGCAGTTGCTTTGCTTTTTTATTATTATTATTCCAGTGTGGACGGTGCATATATTATAAGTAAAATTTGTGAGTTTTTTTTCAAACAGAGGAAAGAATGGGAAGTACTTCAGGGTTCATTTCATAACAGTTTGTGGATACTTAATATTTAAAAATAATCCTTGAAATCTTAGGTCAGTCTTTGCCTAAACTTCTGAATACTTACGCTCTGGGTGCATATACTTTCTATTAGATGTTCTTCTAGTGCCTAAGTTTGTGCCAGTCGATGTGCACTCAAGGATCCATATAGTGAAACGGAGCAGTAAGATAATTTCCTCACATCACAGAGCCATAAGGACTCTCCAGTAACATGTTTCCTTGCCTGTGGAGCCTGAGCTGGAAGAGATCAGGATTTGCATTCTAGATAGTTACAATGCCAGCCTGACACGAAGGAGGAAAATTAAAGCTGTAGTAATTAAAATTTTTATAAGATAGACTAGAGCTGAACTTTTCCCTGGTCTCCTCACTCCCCAATGTGATCCCCCGTGAATAAGCAAGGAAGTCTTTCCCTGTCCTTCCTGGGATAACAAAATATCCTATGGCAGTTGGACCATCTTTAGTGGCAGAGAGTGAGATAGCTTCATCCTGAATGTTTTTGCCACACTGTTTAGAGCAGCCCTGTCACAGGTGATAGGAGCTCTTGTGCCCTCTAAGCGCAAAAATGAGTTTGAATCTTTCCTGATGAATAGACGACAGGAATCTATTTCTTGCTCATTGTCCCATTTCACAAGAGAGAGCTGATTCAGCGCTGCTCTGCAGAGGGCAGTTTATGGCTCCATTCTGAGCCAGAGCCAGATATCTACATCCAGATGCACCAGTGAATCTCTTTCACTGAGATTAAGGTCCTATCCCTGTATCTGGACTTTCTTATTTCTTATGTTAAAGGGTTTTGCGCTGTCAGCTGGCTTTTATAGCTCCTTTTTTTAGAGAAGAATCTTCCCATTCTGTTAAAAGTTCAGTTTAAAAACTAGTTTCCTTGCAGTTTGTACAGACGTTTATGGAAAATCTTTAGTGCTGTTTAATCTAAATAAATGATTACAACTGTATTTTATTATTCTATTGTACTTGACAGCACAAAAGCTTATTCCAAAGAGATTAAGGCTTCCTTCTTAGCAACCAGGTTTATTAGAAGAGGAAACGACAATTTCAGTTCATAAACAATTACAAGGTTCTGCGCTGAAAAATATAGATCAGAATGAAAATTAAATTTAAAATGTACAAACCAGAGAATAACAAAATAGCAAGTGAAACACTGTTAAGGCACTGAATGATCCAAGGGAGACAAATTCAGTATGTTTGATTTCAAGTTTCACAGAACTTGGCAAGTAATCTACTCAGTAGTATTCATTCTGGAATGTCTCCATCTTGTGCCCCAGTGTAATCAGGTTTAGCTGAAATATAAAGCCTTCATCAGGAGGAACTGTGGGATATCGACCCTAAAATATTTATTCTATAGTCTAGCAGCTGTAATACTTCCCTGAAAATGAGATACTTTTGCTCACAATTTTTCTCTAAACAAAATGGATCAGAAAACTGACACACGGTCTGTCTTGTCTACACACCCTGCATGTAGCAATGACCATGTCCGCCTGTTTCACTTAGAATAAATTAAAAAAAAAAAAAAATGCAAAAAATGGATTTGAAAGACCTTCCAAAGAGTATGTTTTTCAAAGCTGGTAAGTTGCTGGGCTACATTTCAGTTTTGATTTGTTGATGGGTTTAGCCAACTGCTATAAGAAAAGCCTAACCAATGAAAGTCACAATGACTGTCCATGACAATCAGTAACAGTGCATGGAGTCAGTGTAGAGTCTCTCACAGCTACAAACTTTTGAGTGTATTAAGAATACTTTTGGAATAAATGTTGACCATCAGTTACAAGAGTGAGGGCAACACTGCAAGAGGTGCTGTGTAGTGGGCTTGCCAGAGTGCTTTTAGACTATTTTGATTGGACTTTTCCCCCAGAAGAAAAGTAACTTTAAGCATATACACTGTCAGCATTAATTCTTAACATTAACTATATTGATGGTGATGGCAAATAACCATGACATTCACCAGTTTTGACAGGCAAACAGCATTCAGCAGTATTTTCAAAAGCCTTGCCTAAATTGTGAAGCATTAGTCAAACTGTCCAGCACTGATTCAAGCAATGCCTGCTGCTGACATTTAACATTATTAAGTTAAGAAAAACATCATGAGAAGGATAAGAAGAAAATGAAATTTGCCTACCTCTTAGATTTACTGTCTTATTGCTTTGGAATATCATTTCATATAAATGTTCCGCTGGAAAAAAAAAAAAAAAA
The DNA here is from genome assembly GCA_013400375.1 of Thinocorus orbignyianus. Lineage (NCBI taxonomy): Eukaryota > Metazoa > Chordata > Aves > Ciconiiformes > Thinocoridae > Thinocorus > Thinocorus orbignyianus. The sequence continues at coordinate 255,662 of VXBW01000362.1, read as the reverse complement.
AAAAAAAAAAAAAAAAAAAAAAAAAAAAAAAAACAAACTAGAAATATATAGAATTAACTTTTGTCTTAGAATGCTGAAAGGTAAACTGGAATTGTCGGGAGTTGATGACAATTATAAAGCGAATGAGGAGAAAGGACATACCATATTGCTTCCCATTTAGAAGTTTATCCACATAAAGAGCCGTCTACTTCATCCTGGGCGTGCTTTTCAAAATGCCCCTCTTCAGAATGCCAGTAACATATCACCCATCAGCAAAAAAAGTGCAAACAACTATGCTGCCATTTTTCGACTGAGGCATTTCCAAACACAAATGAGCACTATGTTATATCTATATCTTAAGTTGTTTATCTTCAATCCTTGTCCAGGTGGAATTTAATACTGTTTTGAGCAGAGAACAAGGAAGAGGTTATGTGGGAGATGGATGAGTGTATTTCAAATTGCCTCCCTCTTGTTTTCTCTCACCAGGATTAGATGCATGAATGAATATTTAGTAGAAAAGGAACACACTTTTTTTGCATAGGTCCACAGTATTTCTCTCTATAATAGTCCCTTTGTTCTGTGCAGTGGGTTGAGACCATTCTTCCTGTGGTTCCATAAGTAAAACAGCTAAACCCAATAAACGCTATTCTACTTTGAAAAATATAAACTCTGCATAGAAAATAGATTGCACAGTTCATTATTTTTGTTCTATCTTCAAAAAGATTTTTGATGTAAATATTTGGCGAGCTTTTTTCTAGCAACAGGTTAAAGATTTTCAACCCTTTAATATTCAAAGAACCATGTTATGGAAAGAAAGAAAAATATTTATATAATCTATACCTATGACTCACTGTAGGCTTTTCAGCTGAGAATGATCTGTAAGACTGCAAGGATGAAGCTTAACACTCCTTGTGCTTTGGTTTCCACTGACTGATTAGAATACTATTTTCACCCACTACACAAATGGCCATTTGTTATTATTATAAAAATATGAACCATATTTATTTTTAAGAGAGAACACGTTTCAATACATGAATCTCTCTATTGGATATTCTCTACAAGTCAAAAATATTTTTCCACATGCTATCTGTTGTGGTACTGGTACTGTGATTACATGTAGTGCATATAGATGTTCCATTTCCATATTATGTTGCTTCACTTGAGGGGACACCTTCTGAATACTCATTGATTGCAGGTAAATGTTAAATGGACTACTGAGAGGATTGAGCCATTTTGGCCCCTTGCATGTTCTGGAGGTTTCATGCATAATGATCTATAAATGTCAGGAGGAAAGTAAACTCTCTTCAACACCTCAGAAATGCTAAAATGCTTCATGCCACCAGCATGTTTGGGGTTTTGTCATATTAGCATCATTTAGATGGTCTTGCTCTTGTCCTTCTTTTATTATGAACATTCTTAGGACCGCTAAAGATTTAACCAAAATTCTAAGATATGTCTCTTGATTATGTTTTGATCTACCAAAAGAAGTTGAGAGGAATATCTTGTTGTCATGGTTACTTTTGTCAAGACACACTTTTGTGACTCCATGGCACACTCTTCCAAATTAGTAAGGCCCTAGATACAGTGTCTTTATCTCATCAGCAGACTCCTCAGGATGCCCAGATCTTTCAATGAACAACAGCTGTGAATCCAGAGATGCCAGGTTGCTCTGGTTGCTAGTCTGTAAGGCACAGCAAGTACAGGGAGGTCAAATTCAAGCTATTACTGGAAGTACACTTTGGCTTATCTTTTGCACAGGCCACTACTCTACGATTCTTATTTACAGAGGTACCGCAAATACTGCTAGAGTTGGATCCCCAAGGCATGGATACCATTATTGTCGGTTTTCCTAGCTGGGTCAAGGTTCTTGAAGGGATAGGGATATCCTGGATGTTGGTGTGTTTGTGGTATTTCTGTATAGTGGCTTCCTACACCACAGGATGAAGTTCCGTGAGCTTGCCATGTGAAAGCTATCTCATGAAGAAGAGTAAAACAATACAGCCTTTCCCTACAGTTGTGCTAGCTGAGAACTTTAAATTAGGTCATAGCATTATTATTGCCTCTTTAATCAATCTGGTAGAGGGTCTGTGAACCAAAGGTGAGAGGATTAGTCATAATGGAAAGGAGGGAAAAATGAGTAGGAAATTAAATTGATTAACATTTTATACGAATATTTATTAATGCAATAAATGTAAACAGTAGCATCTTACATTATGATTGTGATCACATGTACGAATTAGTTGGCATAACAGAATTGTTGTGATGTTACATGACTGGAACAACAGCATAATGTACTCCTTGCCTAGGAAGCATTGGCTAGTGAAAATGGAGGCATGGCACGGTTTATGAGCAATGTGAGTGTTTTCTTTTAGTTACCTAAGAAATTGTTCCTGCTGAAAGTCTGTGTTTGATAATAAAATGGGAAAAGAACAAAAGTATTGTTGCTGAGGTCGCTACTAAATGAGAATGATCACATGAATAAGGATTTTTTTTTCGTGAGCGATTAGTGGACTTCTCCAAAGCACAGATCTTGGATGCAATGAAAAAATTTAAACAACCTGACCAACAATTCAGAAAAAAAAACCACAGTAGAGTCCAGATTAACAAGCAAGTTTAGGAATATGTTGATCATATTAAAAAATAACAAAAGCAAAGAGTTAAGAGACAAAATAAGTGGAGGGAAGGTGTAGACAAAGCTAGTAGCTTTGTCTATAACTTGATGGTTTTCTGACTAAGTGGATCTTTCTGAAAAAATGAAATTGTCGTGGAATTTAGATAAACATTAAGAATAAAAATTAACAACGTTTAATAAAGAAGATAGAGACACCAGGAGAATAAAAACTTGAGAGAGGTGTACCTTCATGCATTTACTTTAAAAAATTTGGCCTGTAAAATAGCCTTTACGGAAGTGCCTCAATGCCTTTACTAATCTCACAAGGGGAGTCAGGTTGCTGTAATTCCAGTACACAAGGCTGATGCTCAGATGGTTGTTGTGGTCTTCCTCCAACTAATGAAGAAAGGTGACATTGGTTGCTCAAAATCAATCAGTCCATTTGCAAATGGCCAGCTAAGAGACAGCTTGTGTTAGGCTTAATGCCATCAGTCACAGCCTGTACAAGAAAACTCACAGCTAATTATTTTATTTAAATTACAAGTTTTCTAAGCACAAATATTTTGTGGCTATTCCAAGTAGTTTGAAAAGTATGATTGTAGTTTCTATGGCTGCAACTGTGAACAATTGCAAGAAAGTGGGGAATGTGATCCATAATTAAACAAAATTTTCAGGCAAAATGTATTTTTTAACCATCCGATATGAACAGTTATCACCATTTAAAAATTGTTATATCCTAACATCCTAAAAGTTTTCACATTCTGGAAGGGCAGGAAAAGACCAAGTCACAAACCCAGAACCTACATCTGATTTCACCAAACTTGTGAGAAAAAGTATTGTTCATATTATATATGAGATTACTTTAATGATGGTTTTAGCTGCAACACAGCCTGCAAGATGTGACTAATTATCTCCTGTATCTCTAAGAAATTCATTTCCCAAAGGAATAGTGACAATAAAACTTTGTCCTTATAGCGTTTTGTGTTTGTGGGTCTAGAAAAGATTTATAAAATTCACTAATTAAGCCTCACAAACCTCAAGAGAACAAGTAAAGCAATAGTTTACTAATTTTTATGGATGCCGCACACTCAACTAATGTGACTTGTGAAAGGTCACACAAAGTCAGACATAGCACTAGAAAGAGATCAAAAGTCATCCTTCTGTTCTAAAGGCCAAAGGCATAGGAGTGCCTAGCAAACAGCACTTTTCTGCCACAGTTCAGATGGCCGCATGCCTGTGTCCATTAAAATGTCATTGAACAGTCTCTTGCTGTAGTTTTCATCCTCCTTTTTTGCTCTGCTTTGTATATCAAAACAGAAATAGTAATTTTCTGTACATTAGGTACAATGAATTAGCCTTTCATAGGGCCGCTAGAATGAGTTTGAAAGTCTTTAAATATTTGTTCAGTACGTATTTGTAGTGTTGTGAGAGAATGTGTAGCTTGCTAATCATAAGGAAGAAATAAAGGAAGACTGCAAAGGAGAATGTGTGAACTTAAAATATATGCTATAGTAAGAAAGATTCTTCTAAGTAACAGGCTTGTGTAATACTGTAGTAAATGCTTCCACATCCCATTTCTACAATCAGAGAAATTTATGTTTCAATATAGCTGCTGAACAATTTGCGGGATCTGTCTGTGTATCACTGAAGAATGGTGGTTAACTTCTAAAATCACTATATTACTGAATGCTTCAAGGAGCATTAAGTAAGTCCATCACAAACTGACAAATTCTCTAACAGAAATCAATCTGCTTGTCTAGATGAAGCTGCAGAACAAACAGGATCAGCCATTAAACTGACAAACTGGACTGTGGCCAAACAGCAATTAAGATAAGAAGGCAACATGAACTGGGAAAAACTTTTTGGGTGAAAGAAAAAGAGAGGTCTGGTATGGAAAAGCCCTCAGAAAAAGCATGGTTTTCGAGTTGCTGGTTCTCAGTTATACCTGTATTTTCCTAAGTGTCACTTAGGAAAAAAAACAAGCTTCATTGCAGGAGGGAGAGGAGTATACCTTGATTCAAAAGAAAGGGCATATGCAACAGACTATCCCAAAATTCCAAGGAATGGTCTGACCTACATCCCTAAAACTCTCAAGACTGTAAGAAGTAGTTGAGGAAAAATACAGATTATACAGATGGTTTTATTATTTTCTTTGGGTGCACATAATTTACTAAAGAAGGAATAAATTGTTTTCTCTGTTTTATAGAGCTAAATGTCCATTTTACATGAATGAACTTGAAGTTTGTTTACACACAACAAGTGGGTCTCGTACCTGTGAAAGGACTAAAGGACAGAGACATTATGGCTTTTCTGTGATATCTAGTGCAAACTGCTCAAAGGAAAATGTGAGACTTAATAGGCTGCAGATTCTATTCCAGAGAAGTGAGATCAAAAGTTGTAGCTAAAATGTTAAATAAAAGTATATCAGAGATCAATTCCAATCTGGGAGGACAAAGGGCAGCAACACGTCATTTGGCCAAAGTGAAAAATGGTTCAGTGTAGCTCTTCCGTTGTCAGATTTGTTGAGAGACAGTTGGGTTACCTGAAAGAGAGGCAGGGTATGAAGTTGTGTACCCAGGGCTTTGAAAGGTGGACATTTAAGCAGTGGAGGATAACCAAGAATGATCAAACTCATTCCTTAACCCCTTTTCTTTTATTGGACTAATGATATACCCAAAACCAGTCACTTGTAAAGCATCAGCTAAGAGAGCTTTGACAAAGCTGTGACAACTGCCCCAAGAGTTCTGCAGGAATTTTCAGCAAATAAATATTCAGGGAATAAATAAATAAATAAATAGAAATTTCATTGTGCTTTTTTCAATGACTGCTTTTAAGTATGGGCCGAACTTCTCAGCTTATTCTCACATTAAAAAAAGCTTTAAATCACAAGAACATCTCACCTGAAATCAAGAGTTACTTATCTCAAGCATTATAGAAACAGGATCCCAAATTAAATATTGACCTTTTAGCCTATATTGAGAAGACAAAAGACTATTTAGTGATAGGAGGAAAATGAAAGCAATTTCCTAGTCTCAATCCCTCATTCTTCTTTATACGTGAATACGCTCTCATACAAAGACAGACAAACAATATTCTATAAAGTGGCTGCAAAGTAATTAATCTTAGAGTGAAAGGATTAAAACATGAAGCACTATCAGTAATTTACCTTGCTCCAACTAGGTTAGACATTTGCAAATTTGAAATGCTAACTCAAAGAAAGGGAAGGCAAGCAGTAAGTCACTGTCTGTTGACATCACCCCATTTCTCTGCTCCAGCAAGATTATTCTGACAATTGTGCATAAACCAGCCATGAATTATGACTATCTGGGATTCTTTATAAACTTTAGTGTAGGGATTTTAAATTTTTTTCTAGTTAGATTTAAATATTTGGTAAAATACTAGAATACAAGCAACAAAGTATTGTATTATATACAGCAAGCCCCTTGATTTCTAGAGTCAGACAGGTTTTATAATATTTTGCATAACCTACTGTTCTAAGGCCTTGATTTGCCTTCTAAATCACAGGTGCACATTACTGTTATCTTGTAACATCAGCTCCTTCTTTGCATGTGTTAGTGATTTGCGTGTCCTCTAGATGATAGAACAGATACACCTGCATGCTGAAGGGCTGAATTAAATCATTAGTCAAGGCTTGTGTCAGGTTACTTTGGGCCCCAATGCAGCTTTTGGTTGTAAGCACCATGTTCTTCAGTTGTTTCCGCACTTCTGTTGCCCGAGCTAATCTGCCTCTTTCAGCAGAACACCTTCCCTGGAGGGAAGGAACCATGTGCAGTTTGGTAGGTCACCATCAAGTCGAACAGCAGTCATAAATGCCTTTAGAGACATGAGTATTTATACAAGAACAGAGGCTTCTTCAGGAAGCGCACTTACCTTGGGAATTTAAGTTCATTTACAAACTCTGATGTTCTCTTACATGTGGTCATAGCCCAGTGCCTCATTTGTGCAGGATAATATGTATTTATTGTGCAGGGGCAGTGAATCCTGGTGAATCTCTGTAGTTAACTATCTACATTCCTAAAGGAGACTTTAGAGGAAATATTAAGGAGAGATAGGATGCCTACACAAGGATGCTGGCCTCTCTCTATTGTCTACAAAGGAAAACAAGAGTAATGAGAGAGGAGGTCCCTTCCAACCCCATATCATTCTTTGATTCTATAAGACATGTTAAATCTAGAATTATGTCTGTGATAGTATTATGAATAGTTCCTGGGAACTCATCCAGATGTTTTGAGTCCAAGTGAAGTGCAGATGCATAAAATCACCCTTATTAGCTTTGCCATACTAATCCCACTCTTTGTAGAAAACGAAGTGTTTATGTATATTCCTTGATTTCCTAACAAGAAAACATTAATCTGCTAATTCTAATCTTTGCATACCTCTCTCTTGTTATTTATACTGATCATTCCTGCTTAAAAACGTGTAACTCATTATACAACAACTTGTCTTTTCAGAATTTGTTGAATTGTTGAAAGGTGATAGAACTGACAGGGAAAGAATTAAGTTGCTCTCTTTCTGTTGGTTTTGTTTTTTAATTATTATTATTTGATCGGCTGCAGAAATGGTGTTTTCTGTGATGCAAAAATACTGTATTCATCTGAATTACAGTTATAGTTATCTTCTCCCCTAGCCCTTTCCCACACTCGGTTTTACTTTTCCAAGCAAGATCTTGGCAGTCACACAGAATCATGAAACGGTTAGAGTTGGAAGGGATCTTAAAGATCACCGAGTTCCAACCCCCCTGCCATAGGCAGGGGACACCTCCCACTAGACCAGGTTGCTCAAAGCCCCGTTCAGCCTGATCTTCTGCCAACTTCTCTTGGCAACTGGTTCTAGAGAACAAATTTGCACAAAATCTCACTCATCTTACTGCTCAGTGCTAGTTGATGAATCCACATCCTCTTTCCTTCCTCACTCCTCCTCCAGTCTTTTCAGTTATGGTGTGGTGCTGGGGAGCACAGGATGTCCACTTACCATTCTGAGACCTCTGCAAATGTTCAAGGTCATTGCTATGGGTTCAGCAGTACACCAGTTGTGCTGGTGATCTTTCTGGATACAGGATACATGTGTGTCAAGCTGAGGTTGCATGCTGACCTATATGAAAACACTGAAACCAGGAAAATTAAGTAATTCTAAAGCTGGAATGAATTTTTTAACATTAACTTAATTAGGGAGCGTGAATTCAGCACTGATGATTTGACTTGTGTGCCACTGTTACTTGGGCAGATGCAGCAGTACTACATACACAGTAAAATGTCTGCATAATGCTTCATGTGAAAAAGCAGTAACATAGCAAGTTCTCATGTAACTCTAGAAATTCCTGGTTAAAAGGTTAAAATTTACTTAAAGAAATTCCTTGAAGAAGACAAATTCAAAACCAATAAATCTTTAAGTTGTTAGTTCACCCAGAATATTATTTTTAAGGTGTAAACAAGAATAATTTGATTTAATGTTTATTACTTATGCAGAAAACATACTGAACTAAATTGAAAAGTTGTCCTATTATGTTTTCAAATCCAGTGGAATTAAGTGAATAAACAGAATTAAAGGTTTCTCAGATCTTTCCCTAGTTACCAGAAAGAGGTTGATTAAATAGTGTAATTGCTGCAGTTCCACATGTTCCACACATTGTGCACATATATAAATATATAAATATACATAAACACAGAGAAATCCGGATATATTAAACTAAGGAAAAGTCCTTGGCCAACGAATTGTAAAGAATTACAAATGTTGCAATGCTTAGTTTTACCATTATTACAAAGTAGAATACACTTTTATTATTATTTGGCATATTTGGAAGACACCTTTCCCTTGACAAAATATTATTTAAAAATGCACTTCCAAGATGCCTCTCTCCTGATTTAGCACACCTGTGATGATCTCATTACCATCATTGTATGCGCTACAAAGAAGAGACGATGACATGCAGTGCAAAGCTATCTGCCCTGTTCTTGGAAATATACTACATGCAGTTTACCATATCTCACTGAAATTCACAGGGAATATGTATGTCTCATTTATATAAGTCACATGCAAGAGTTTCCAGCTGTTCACATGCTGTGTTCAGTGTGAAATGCAAGTCAAAGGGACCTAAAATAACTACTCACACATGAGAACTTTTAGTCAGAACTGAATGTAGTGGTTTCCATAGGATTCCTGATTTCTGTTGGAGAACAGAAGATGTGATATGTCCTTGTGTCTCTCCCTGGGATTTCTAGAGAAATGCACATAGTACTGAACTTTTAGTTCATGGTCCCATGGAGCTGAGGATTTCCTGACCCAGAAATGCTTCATCCAGCTAACAGGAAAGAAGCTAAACTTTGATTTGCTTATAACACATACTTTTGGGAGCAGGTTGTAAGAGTATATTAAACATTTATACTACAACAAAATATAGTAATCTTAAGTAAATGTGAGACTTCTCACAGTTCCATGCTTGCTCTATCAATCATGGTTTATGCAAGAAACAGTAATGCACAGGAACATCTGTTCAATGGCAGGCAGGCTGCCTGAGCTGTCACCTGTAGCACATCAAAATGACGTGTCCCAGGATTTCCAGAGAAGTTTGTGTTTTTCAGACCTGCACCAGCAGTTAAGAAGAAAGGGATACAAATGAACGTTTTCAGGATATTTTGATAAAATGATAGCTACCGAAATCTTTAAATAATTGAGCTTATTTCAGAGATTGCAAGGTTATACACACACATAAAATAGCATGGTTCAATAACCATACCTAAGGCAAGCATTTCAGATAGCAAATGTTGTATGGACACATTGAGTTGTAATGAGGAACTCTAAGAATCATCTCATATTGGCCACATAGAGAAAATGGAAGCGCAGTAAATGTGAAAACTTGAAGACTTTAGACTTGGATCTGTGTTGCAACGTATTTAAAACAGGTCCATGAAAGAGCCAAAACACTCTGAAAGATTACTTCTTCAGCAGCTCAGTATGCAAATGAACTTCAGCCCTGGGTAGCTATTTTTACTTTGGTCAATAAATAAAACTAATCCTACTTTTTCATTTAGTTTATATTCCAAATATAGCTCAAGTTGTTAAGCCTTAAATAGTCATCCACTGTTCAACATACATTTTACAAAGGAAGTGGTGGTCTTTCTTGGGCATCTCTATTTGTTTTAGCTTATTTTGATATCTGTCGGATTTATAATCTGGATCTTGCAGCTGGGCAGTATTTTTAATAGTCTAAAATTAGATCAAAGCAAGCTGATTTGTTTGTCGTACTAACACTTTATGTGTAGGATTTCCATGAATTATCCAAGTGTATATTACAGCTACTTAAACTGCTCTCCAGGGGTTCAAGCATTGCTTTCAAGTGTAGGAGGGATTCGGAAAACATTTTATACATCAGAATTCCCCTGAAATCCACTCAGCAATCCCTGCTTCATTGCTTTATCTTTATGAACATGAACGACACAATTATATTTCATTTGCTCATCTAGGCCCTCAACAAGCCCTCAAAGATATGGTTCATTGTTATTCAGTGTTGCTCCAAATAATAGGGAAGGGAAAGAACTCCTGTTATGAATACATTGTAAATAAATAGTCCCAGTTGCCAGACATGAGCAGCTCTCTGGAGTTTGCTGGTATAACCTCTGGATCCTTGCCTCCTTGTCCTACCCCAAAGAATGTTGTAAAACCTGCTTTACATCCTCATTTCTGCTTAAATCTTGGCTCCTTGTGGAACATACGCTGATTATAACACACAGGCATGATGCTTTTACTAAACCTGGAGCGTTTCTGAATGCCAAATCTGCAGGAGAATAGAAAAATGGTTTTCTAATAATTTTGTCTTATGACCGTCATAAAAAGAGCATGTAGCTTTGTGGTAATTTATGATAGTACATCTGCTGAGCTACAGGAGCTTGGAAAATCTATTCTGCTAATGGTGTCCTAAACTAAAATTATTATGCATTCATTAAGTTGCAATAAATAGAAGAAGAGCTAATGCATTAAAGTTAATAGGGCTGCTGGAGATATTTACAGTGAAGAACAGTATGAATAGCACTCAGATAGATATGAATCTCACTGGGAAATCCATTTCAGTATAAAGCTTGTAAAAAGTGGAGAGGGGGAATGCAATGAACTGGTGTTCATGGCAGGCTGCTGAAAAAATATGTCACTTGACAATGAAGTCAGTCTGGGCGTATCCATTACTTCTTAAAGCTATTTCTAGATATATAATTACAGCATATAATTATGGTACATATTCCTTCTATTCTTCAGATGATGCTATTTCTCTCACCTTTGAAAAATGTAGCTAAATACATTATGCCTAATCAGAAAAAAAAAAAAAAGTCTTGTGGTGATGTGGAAAAAATTAGACCTACAATGAAAGTGGTTTAAGATGTCCATATTTTTATAACAAAGCTGCAGAATCTAATTGCTGTGAGTAATTAACTGAAAATGGTAATAAAAACAAACTCCCAAATCGGATGTCATTAGAACTACTAAATGCTTTTCAGATTCTCTTTCATATGTAGTATTGAATGAGCATTTAACACCACTTTTTCATCAATTTAAACTAGAATTAATTGACAGTAGCATGTTTTCAGGTTTTTTGCAGAAAGTGCTCACTAAGGACATATAACTCATTATTTAATGTGTGCATATATATTTTATTTGCCTAGACAGTCCTCTATAAAGAAATGTCAGCTTTTATACCATTCTTCCTCAAAATATTATTACATTTCCTTTACATTTTAAGTGCAAAACAATGTTTGATTAATGAAGGATGCACCTTTTCCCCATCTTTTCCACTCTTAAGCTTGATATCTCTGTAATTTACAGTAAGGTATATTTTCATGAACTTTGACCAAAAGAACTGAAAATTTCGGATTTAAGACAAGCATTCTCTTCTAATTTTCAAGGCTGAAATAGACCAGGTAATGTGTCTAAGGGCTAATGCAACAGGCCAGTATTCTGATACAACAGACAAGAATACTGCCATGAGGGAGAAAGTTGATATGTAAGGGAAATAAAATTGAAAATAATAGTAAGACAAAAAACCTGAAAACACTAGACAAGAATAGAAAATAGAGAAAGCAGGTGAATTTGTGCACATATGGAAAATTAATAGTAGGGATGAAATTACACTCTCCAGCTATATTCAGACTAGCGTTTGCATAAGAATCACACATCTCTGTGATGATCAGTGTACCTGTGATGTACAATTGCATTACAAAAGCCTCTATATAATTTAATACAATTAAGACTTTGAATATATGTTTCTTTTATACAGTATTAAATTGTTCCCTTTTCAATTGTTTTTATTTTATGAAAGTGGAGATTATTTTAAAGCAGTGTGTGTTGTTCATACCGCACAGAAATATTGCCTAGCTGAGTACTTATTTGTAATTCTTAAATATAAATTATCATAAACCATGCATCTATTACTAGAGCATACAAGATTTTTTAGCCAGGACACTCTGTCATGTGCTATTCACATTACTTGACGCACGTTACTGAATATCCCAGCAGAGCATTTCATCTATGAAAATCTAGTCTGGCACTCAAAATATTAAAGGCAAAAAGAGACACAACTTATATGTAAAATCAAGAATTTGTGGTTAATATAACTGAAATTTGAACAATCCCATGATAAAATAGTAGTATTAATCCAGGTCTCTTGGTTGTGGAAAAACAGACAAACAAAAAAATGCAGTAAAAAATGTTGTTGCAGAAAAGGTCTCAACAGTGACACAGTGGAAATGGTTACACAACAGCTCCTACTCTTTACCCCATTCTCTGCTGCTGTCCTCAGCCATCCCCAGCCCCTCTGGGTCCTACAGTTCCAGGTGTCAGTCTGGGTGGTGTGTTACAGCCCATCACTCACCCAGGAGTGTGATGCAGATAGTCTTTCTCCAGCTCTAAGGTTCACTAGGTGCTAATCTTTTTGGATGTTTTTCTATCCTGCTTTTAGACTTTGCTCTTCGATGATCTTCAACTCCAATTTTTAAACTAGATCAGGTTGCTTTAAATATATATACTACATCAGGTTGCTTGGAGCCCTGTCCAATCTGACCTTGAAAGTTTCCAGGGGTGGGGCATCTACCACCTCTCTGGGCAACCTGTGCCAGTGTTTCACCACAATCATTGTAAAAACTTTCTTCCTTATACCTAGCCTGAACCTACCCTAGTCCTACCTGCACCACTCTGTCGTATTGCTGATGATTTGTTGCCCTGGACTTTCAGGCAATTTTACCACTTTTGCTCCTAAAAGTTGAAGGCCACTTTCCTCGCCCCCCCCCTTCCCTTGAATTTAGGTACCTCTGTATTTTGCAACTGAAGCAGCGTGTTTTAGCCATTGTGACTTTTACCTGTGTAGTTTCTCGTGTCATCACCTACATTTATAACAGATTTTTTGCAACACTTGAATTTCAAATATCCTGATAAAATCGACATGTTCTCTCAAACTGTGAATAAAAAAAATGATTGTATTACAGATAACAGTAGCCTACATTTCATGACGCTCAAAACATCAACAGAAGGTACTGCATTACTTATAAACCTTATTTATAATTAGATCACAAGAGAATCACCGTGCTTTATTGATGAATGTACATAGTTTTCAGAAACTCATTCATTCAGTGTAATGAAAATTATTTTTCTGTTGAACCTTATTCTTTCCTTTTCTTTTTTTTTTTTTCCCCCCCCCCTCTTTAATAAGAAAACTAAATCCCAAAACAAAGCACAAAAACTCCACTTTTTTTTTTTTGAGTGTGAAAATCATCCATAGGAAATAGATAAATTTAATGAAACCATCATGAAACCATTTCAACAGGTTACTGTCAAGCAGCCCAGGCAAACAATTATCTCCCAAATTATCTCATTTGTAATAAGTAGGATACCTCTTAACTGTGCATTAGTCTTTTTTTAAATGGAGTTAATGTAGTCTATTTAAAAAGCATATAAAGTAGACTTAATATTATAATACAGATCAGTCACTTTAACACTTTAGTTCTCTATAAAGTCCCTCTCTTCAAGGAAGCAGAAACATATCCATAGAAATCCCCAAATCGGTTCCCCAAATGGAGGCTCTCAGCTTTCCTCTCTTGTATCTCCTCTTGGCACCCTGAAGTTCTGTGGAGTTCTCAAAATTTCTTCTCTTGAGGGAAAGTCAGTTGTCCTTCTTTTCTCCTTAGGTCCTAGCCAGATCTATTAATTCCTTTGTGAAGCTGGACTGAGATCTGCTGACTATAGAGGTGCTCATGGCTCCTTGTAGTGCACGTCCCTGAGAAGACCGTTATCCCAGCATGTGCAAATTCTCTGTCCTTTCTGTTGCACAATAGACCATTGGGTCATTAATCCTAAAGTTTAGAGGAGCAATACGAAGCAAAATGAAATTATTTCATTGCAGCAGTATATGGTTCTCCCTTTAGCAGGAGTCAGCACCCAGTGGGTACTTGCTGTATTTAGCGGGCATTGCTGGACTGGAGCCACAGCTAACTACTAAGCTGATGGCTGCAGGACTGCAGCACACCTGGGACATCTGAAACAAAAGTTCCTCCTACCCTTTTTTTTTTTTTTTTTTTAAACCTCTATATTCCATTACTAATAAATAAATATCTGCATTTTCATAAAAATTTATGGCAATTCTGACAGAGTACAGTGACAGAGTTGATTGACAGGTGCTTTGACTGCTGAAGTTGTAACCTATATCAGTAAAAAACAGGAAATCAAACTCTAGTGAAGTGACCTGTATATTTTTCTTTCTCTTTTAAATTTAATTTTGCTTCCTTATTAAAGTTGCATTAGCCAGAGAGCACGTATTGTATGTGCAATAACTTCAGTTTTTGCCTTCTGTAGATTTGTTTCACAAACTTAACATAGGGCCATGAGTTTAATCTATATAATTTCTAAGTCTCGTCTGTTCCAGTTGTGATCAGAACATCCTTATTAATGTATTACTCTTTCTATTTTTCATCCAAAACGATATTGAATCTTTGTAGGGTTTTTTATTCATCTTTAAATTTTCACTGGTATGTAAGGCCACACTTCCTTTCCTCCCTTATTATTTTGTGCTATAAGAAGCACCTGAAGCAAGCATTATAAATTCATTGAATCCTCAGGAGGCAGGCATATTTCAAATGAAATACCTGGTGTGTCATAATTTTATATACCTTGTTACTTTTAATTCAGATCCTTACCCCTCTTTTGACATAATCCAGAAAGTTCCAAAATTCCCATTGTTTCAAAGCAATTCCAGCCAGCGGACACACACACAGCAGCAGTTTTGGAATAAGCTGTCTGTGTGCACATGTGTGTGCATGTGCTGTAGATATGGAGAATAAACAGAAACTAGGAGTCTTAATATAGTAATGTTACAAGCTTAACTTGTGACTTTATTGACATGATAGAGACTTATGATAATTCTCCTGGCAGTAATATTAATATATATATATTTAATTTTGTTAAGTAGAGGTATGTAGAGAGAAAAGAGAGGAAGACTTGCCCTATATGTGGAGGATGCATGGTCATGTTCTCAGGTTTAAAAAGTGCACAGGAAAATATATCTCTTGAAAAACTCTATCAATAATAAAATAGATATAGGCAAACATTTAGTTAGGCTAGAGTTTTATTAGAGATATCTACCAGGAAGCTTAAAGAAGGGGATTTATAACTAGTTTGTGGGGCTGTTAAAAGCAGGAGACTGAAGGGCAGTGTGGAACACCTGATGAAAAGCTTGCATTATTAAATTCTTTTACACCTGTGAAATCTTTACAGCAACTTCCTGAATTTTATTGTGAAGAAATCAGGCAGAGGGGAAGTGCTTCTAGACTTTGGAATCACATAGAAGAATTTGTTGAGGTTGGGAGGGTAGACAGCAACTAGGGTAGGTGATCAGGAATTGGGTAAGTTCATGATTACAATGGAAAAAAGCAGAAAGAGCAACAAAGAAATTACTCTGAACTTCACTATAGTATCCTTCAATAAATCCAGAGTTCAGATCTTATCAGAATAAAGTCAGAAGTTCTAAAGTAGTGAAGGAAATCCACAAAACCAGAATTATTTTTGTGCTGAGAAATAAGAGGATGTGCAGTAAAGAACAACTTTCTGATCCCTGAGCTTTGCTTCATTGATTTCAAACAAAGTGTGCTGAATGTGGAAATGGGTATAGAACATTAGAATAAGTAAAAAAAAAAAAGTTAATGTGGACAGAATACAGCATAAAATCAGAGCCAACTAGGAAGGAATAGCAAATGTAACAAGAAATCATTCTGTATGCATATAAGCATTAAAAAAAAAGGAACAAAGAAAAGGGTACTCTACAATTCATCGGTCAGGAAAAGCAACAAGAAATTACTCGGTAAAATCTTAAATATTTTAAATCTTTTCTCATTCAAAGGAAAAAGAGAGGTTTCAGGAGACAGCAATTAACTAACACTAGTTAGTGACAAGAGCATAAGAGTATCAGGGAATAACTGAAAGGATTAAGGAAAAAACAGGGGAAAAGGGGGTTATAAAGTATTTGAAAAGGAACAAAAAGGTTGCAATACGTCAAGAACAAACATAATCAAGTCAATTAAAGAAGTTCCACAATATGAAAATAATCAGAGTTTAAGAGTGGGAATAATAAGTGAGGGAAGCAACATTGTATGCTTGCCTCTGTTTTACTCATCCTGAGATATCCATTTATAACCACTGTTAGAGTTACTGGGTTAAATGGACCTTTTCCCTTCCCAGTTTGGCCATTCCTCCAATAAAGTAGATGCACCTGTAGATGCAGGAGTCCTTCAGAAAGAACCAGAAGGCTCAAAAGCCGAACAGGGTTAACTGCTGTCATACATGTGTGGGCAAATAGACTGTACGCTGCCATGTGTGAACACTAACACTGTTTGTCAGGTGGGAACTAAACCTTTGCTTCCAATGTCAGAGCTCAGCCTGGATTACTACAATGAACTCATCTGAAAAGGGATTGGAAAACCACAACAGAAAAAAACAAACAAACAAGCAATTGTATAGAGAATGGTAGAAAGGTTGTTTATTGCTTGTTTGGATTGCTTATTCTAAAGCAGAGAAAACTTTAAGAAGGAAGGATAGAGAAGTTGGGTTTGGCTGGTTTTTCTTTGTAAGTAAATAAAAGGTAATTGCCAAGAACAAATCAAATAAAATGTCAACTGAGAACAACATAAGAAATAGGAGGATTAAATTGCAACACAAGAGATTTAGAATAGACATTAAGGAAATTTTTTTAATCTGATATGGATGCTGTGGGACATTGTGGAATATATATTGTTACAAAATATTGTCAGGAATGGTTAGATGCATTATCTTGCCGCTGGGGTGGGGAGCTAGACTCCGTGGATCATAGAGGTCCTTTCTAGCATTTTTATTTCTGATTTTCTAAATGTTTTCCTTTGATGTAACTCCATATGTTGTTAACAATGTAAAGGGGGCTGTACAATTGTACCTGTATACTATAAAGAAGTACAGCATATGCCTGCTGACAGGCCCATACTGCAGAAATTATATACAGATAGTATCACTTCATTTTATGTAATTCTCTGGCAAGAAAGTATACAAGCAAGAAACTCCTTAGATCCAATGGAGTTATGATAGAATCTATTGCTATTTCTGTATGTGCCAGCACATACAGAAATCTAGCCCTGACCAGCTGTGTGTCAATTCTTCACATACCTGTCTAAATAATATATGAAGTGGTAACCATTTCATAGCGTCAGTGTACCTGTAGTTAATAAAAGGTGCAAGAAACAGGTCTGTTGTAAAAATCTTTAAGAATTATTCCACTCACAGGTGGTGTATTTTAATATTAATTGATACGTATTTATTGTTTTGCTAGAATATGTAATAGACATAGAAAGGTGTATTAAAAATGCTTAGTAGAAATGTTATTCTTGTGTTATTAATACTGCAGTTAGGATTCTAATGTTTATGTCTTCTGAGGGAAATAAAACATTACTCTCTAATGACTCACTAAAGAAGAAAACAAAATTATATGATGTCTCAAACACTGAATGTAGTTATATCTCAAATCCAAAAATCAAATCAAATTTAAAGGGATAGGTCAAATGGATATGTTTTTTCACCTTTGCTAATGAAAGAGAATGCAATTATATTCTCCTTTAGTAATATTTTTAAGCATACTCTAAAAATCAAATGGTCTAACAGCAATTGAAAGCTTCTCCATACAAGATGAAGTCAAAACAAACACATTCTAGTAATATAATAAAACAAAGTTAATAAAGAGTAAGTCTTATTTATTTTTCCCCATTCACCAAGTAACAAGTGATAAGACAAAAGGAAATGGCCTCAGGTTGCTTCAGGGAGGTTCAGATTGGATATTAGTAGAGATTTTCACACTGAAAGGGTTATTCAGCATTGGAATGGGCTGCCCAGGGAAGTGGTTGAGGCACAATCCCTGGAGGTGTTCAAAACATGGGTTGATACACTGCCTAGTGACATGGTTTAGTGATGGGTTGGGGACTTTTTTTGTTTAATCAGAGTTAGGTTGATGGTTGAACTAGATGATCTTATAGGTCCTTTTCAACCTAGACAATTCTATCATTCTATGGTAATTAATAGAATGAATAACTCTTTCCTTTTCTAATTTCACAGTTTATTGTTCAGAAACTGGATCTACTATATTTAATACATGTTGTAATTTAACTTTGTCATATAATTAAGCATTTGGCTCCATAAATTAAATTGTAATAACACATTAGAGAAAGCATAACTTAGGTGTAATTGCATTATGAACTCTGTATACCTTGTTCATAGTTACTGTCAATGTACTATACAGAACGTCTAGGATATTTATTTTTTTTTAATCCTAAAGAAAAGAGAGGTTCAAACACCACTTTAAAATTAATGGATGTGAGAAGAGGTTTGATTTAGACATAACAGGGAAACTGGACACTTTGCTTTGCCACTGTTTCATCATTATTTTTGCATTATTTTATGTAAGGCTCTTATGTCAGCAGTATCAAAAGCCATAATTGGGAAGACACCTCTCCGTACTTCCAAGGATGTTACTTCTTAGGCAACACGTCACCTTTATTATTTAAATCATGTAGTGATTGTATTTGCATAGACTTATTTTTACTTTGTAAACTGGTTCTACATTCACATAATTTCAAAGATAGTGAATTGTTAGAGGCACCACTGAGAGCACAAGATTTAGATTTGAGATCCATGGAAAAATTCCAAACAAGCAAAAAACTCATGGGAACGCTGTCATACTTTGGAATACTTCTGAATTTCCTTTGAAAATTTGTGCAGATATCTGTGTTTATTTTATCTCCATGGAAAGAAGAAATATCAAAAAACATTACTAAGGGAAAAAGTATTTTATTATTAACTGATAAGAAGTTTATTCTTGTGGAAGGTGTCTGACATCCTTTCTCACATAGTAAACACTGCAGACCTACTAGGAACTGCTGAGGAGTTTCTAATGTTTCTTTAGATCAGTGTCTATACTCATACAAAATAAGATTCTCAACTAGGCTATCCAGAACATATAATTTATACACATTTCTATAAACATAAATTAATTTCTGATATAACCTCTTTCTTGCACAACAAAAAACTGCAAAACTCAGGCATAATTTAAATTCAGTTTGAGTCAAAGTATAAAACACCAAGTATTTTTATAATGATGTTCTACAGACTTTCTAGAAATAATACAGGGAGTAGAAATGGAAGTGAAAGATAACTCATTTAGTCTTGCAAACCTAAAGCCTATGTTAACACTAGTTGGATATTTGAGTAATACTTTTAGGGGATGAAATGTAAATCAAATTATCTTTCTCTGTTTAAACGTAGTAATGTGAACAGAATGCTTATGAACTGTAAAATCTCTTTCATTGACTGAAGTTTTATGGCACAGTAATATTATCAGCAACATTTTTCTTATTTCTCACATAAAATGTTCAAACTTGACCGATTTTTCAAAGTAGTCAGCAAAACTTCACTAAAAGTAAAAGGCATTTTAAGTGTCTGCATATGATTTGTTGAAGGGCAAACTATTTGGTTTTAATTTTAAACATCCAGCTGTAAAGAATTGTGGTGATCCATGAAAAGGAAAAAACATATTAATTATCTGCGCATGAAACTTTTTAATCTTAAGTTACTGAGATGCTGCTGAGAATCCTACCCTTTAACGTAAAGCAAAGAAGTATTTGACAAAATTACTTTGGCTGACCTTTTTAATAGAAGCCAAAAGCAAACACATGTATAGAATGTTGGAATCTACCTCATCAGTGCAGCAGCTGTTACTTTAATTAAAGGATTCATACACATGCTGTGACTTTATTTAAGTGATAGTAAGACCTTCACAGAATCAGAGAAGAGTTGAGGTTAAAAAGGACCTCTGAAATTTGTCTGGTCCAACTCCCCTGGTACAGCAGGGCCATCTAGAGCTCAATGCCCAAGGCTAGGTCCAGGTGGCTTTTGAATATCCCCAAGGATGGAGACTCCAGAGCATCTCCAAGCAACCTGTGTCAGTGCGCAGTCACCCTCACAGAAAAAAAAAATGTTTCCTGATGTTCATAAGGAATCTCCTGTATTTCAGTTTGTGCCTATTGTCTCTGGTCCTGTCACTGGACACCACTAAAAATGGCTTCACACCGTCTTCTTTGCACCCTCACGCCCTTCAGGTATTTATAAACATCGATCAGATTCTCCCTGAGTCTTCTCTTCTTCAGGCTGAACAATCACAGCTTTCTCAGTCTTTCATTGCAGGAGATGCCCCAGACTCTTCATCATCATGTGGCACCTACAGGACAATCAGGCAATCAGACCCAGTCATTTGGGTTTACTAAAGACAGATCCTGTTTGACAAACCTGATCACCTTCTATGACAAAGTTACCTGCTTAGTGGCTGAGGGAAAGGCTGTGGATTTTGACTACCTGGACTTTAGTAGAGCCTTTGACACCATTTTCCACACCATTCTGCTGGAGAAACTGGCTGCCTGAATGGATGTCCTCCTTGCTGGAGGGCCAGGCCCAAGAAGTTATGGTGAATAGAGTTAAATCCAGTCAGCAGCCAGTCACAAGTAGTGTTCCACAGGGCTCAATATTGGGCCAAGGTCTCTTTGATAACTTTGTCAATGATCTGGGTGTGGGGATCCAGTACATGCTCAATAATTTTGCAGATGACACTAAGTTAGGTGCAAGTGTTGACCTGCTGGAGGGTTCAAAGGCTTTGCAGAGGGATCTGGATAGGCTGGATCAATGAGCCAAGGCCAATGAAGGTTCAATAAGGCCAAGTGCTGGGTGTGCACTTGGGTAACAAAATCCCCATGCAGCACTACAGATTTGAGGAAGAATGGCTGGAGAGCTGCTCAGTGGAAAGGGACCTGGAGGTGCTGGCTGACAGCCAGCTGAATATGAGCCACCGGTGTGCCCAGCCATGTGGCAAAGAAGGCCAAAAGTGTCCAGGTTTGTGCCAGTGTGGTGAGCAGAACTAGGGAAGTGATCATCCCTCTGTACTCGGTCCTGATGAGGTTCCCATCTTGAATACGGTGTTCAGTTTTGCCGCCCTCACTGCAAGACACTGAGGTGCTGGAGCTTGTCCAGAGAAGGGCAATGAAGCTGGTGAAGGGTCTGGAGAAGTAATCTTATGAAAAGCAGCTGAGGGAATTGGAGTTATTAAGCCTGGAGAAAAGGAGGTTCAGGGGGATCTTATCACTCTCTACCACCATCTGAAAGGAGGTTGTAGCAAAGCAGTTGTCAGTCTTTGCTCCCAAGTAACAAGTGGTAGGACAAGAGAAAATGGCCTCAAGTTGCATCAGGGAAATTTAGATTGGATATAAAGAAAACTTTCTTCGCTGACATGATTGTCAAGCATTGGAATAGGCTGCCCAGGGAAGTGGCTGAGTCACAGTCCCTGGAGGTATTTAAAAGATGTGCAGATTTGGTGCTGAGGGTCATGGTTTAGTTGTGGTATTGGCAGTGCTAGGTTTACAATTGTACTCGGCAATCTTAAAGTTCTTTTCCTAAATGATTACGTGATTCTATGATTCTATGATCTTTGTGGCACTTTGAAGAATTCTCTCTAGTATGTCCACATCTCTTACTGGAGAGCTCATAAATGGACACGTAACTGTTATCTGTGGCTATCGCTTCTTCTGGTTTGTTTATATTACCTTAATTAATGTCCTAGAGCACTCAAGTGAGGAGAAAGTATCCTTAAGAGCTTCAGGGGACTTAGCTTGAGGAAGGCAAAAATTATAAAGGAGTACTGGAACCTGTGATGTAGCACTGAATATCAGACTGTCACACTGTAGAGGGTTGTTAAATCCAAGGTCAGAATGATGTGGTTAATGAACTGGAGTAAAAGTGAGTTCAGTGTCTGTTGACTCTGCATGTTACTGCTCAAGTGTTTCCTTGCGAAATACATAGACATTTTGTCTTATTCAGAAAAACCTCTAGTAGCAAAGTTATTGACTGATGTTCACATTACTAAAAGCTGAGTATTTTTACTTGTAAGATATGACATGTACTAGTAAGTGCAAAGTATTCCCATGAATAATAAAAGTTAAACCATACCTCTCAAAGTAAATGAATGAAGTATAATTCACAATGCCTTATTCTGGCATTCTGGTGTTTACTTCATCTCTAATTCAGAAGAATACTCTAATCTGTGCTAGCCTCGCTGTGATTTGAGAGAATGAGCAAAAATGTCTGCTAGATGACTGTATGTTTGTATTAGATGTCTGTATTACAAACCAGTGTTTTCAGCAGTGCAATGGGTTGGAAGATGCATTTATTATGAAATAATAGTGGTACTGAATTAAAACTACTTAAAGTTTTCCGGATAGTGCTGTTCTGAAGTTATCTAATCCTTCAAGTTGGTATCTTGTCTAGTTCTGATCCTGATGCAATTTCAAACTATATTGTAAACTAAAAAAGAAAATTAACATTTTAAAACAGTAGTCTCTTGATTATCACCATGTTTAAACATGGTTTTCATACCATCAATTTAAAATAATGATGACAACAGACATTGTAAACATAATTTCTTATATATCTTTTTGCTCTGTTTGAACTATGTGAGATTTTATGTTGTTTTGGGTGGTTTATTTTTCCTGCTTACAAAATATCTGGATATTTTACTTTGATAATCTGTTCACTGGGCTCACTGACTTAAACAATCTCCATTCTGACTCCTATCACAGTAGAATTTGTGATTTATCTGTTTTTATATCCGTAAAGATACAGCCTTAACTAAGTGGTCTCTTGCATAATCAGACTGGCTTGGAGTTCACTAAATGTAACCTTGTGCTGTGTATCTCAATTAATCTTGCAGACTGTGGCTAATCACATCCCCACCAGGCAGGCTCACATATCTCACCAAGCTGGATTATTAAAATCCATATTTCACGTTAACAGCCATGTGTGTGAGATTAGTTTCTAAGTAGTAATGCACCTGCCATAAATACCTCATATCTGGTATCTTCTGAAATACTGCTGCTGTCAAAGATGAAAAAGCATGATGTGCATTCAAAACTAGTTTACATTTCTTTTTTATGGGCAAGTGATTTTTTTCTTGGGTCCTTTTCTTTGTTCTGACGTACCTGAAAATCTATAGAGCACAGAATGTAATGAAGATAGAACTTGGTAAATGATATATTCTGGAAGGATTGATAGAAGAATATGATTATATTAACTTTATTCATTTTTTATCATTTCAAGTAAAAGCTTAAGTGAGAAAACCTGCATTAATTTGCGTTCATACCATTAGTCATACATTAAGTGCTAAATTCCATTTTACAGTGAAACTTTTTAAATCTGAAGTAACTCCAGTAAGCTCAGTTGGCCTAGAAACTGCCTTAGCATTGTCATTTTACTAATTACATCCTAGGATAAAATACCTTCTATCCGATCAGTAGATGATTAGCAACAGATCCAGACACTGAATCTCAGAGTTTCAAGACTCTGTAAAGGCAAATGCTGCTACACTTCATGCTCCTTACTTTTAAAAGGCAGATTTTCTGTTTAAATCCCTGAAGCCCTCAATGCAATTGCTGCACTAATGCCTGGTGTTTGCAGTAAAGACCAAGCAGACATTTCTCTCAAAACCTCACCTAAAATATGTCTTTGGTTTAATGGGCCACCCAATTAAAAGTGTGCAGCTGCAAGAAAATAGGCTTTGCACACAATTGTTAGATGTGATGATGCTTAGCTTAAAAGAAGCACAAGAAATTAACATGTTCATTATTTCCCTAATGCACTGCTCCTTAATCCAACTCCTCATTCCCATGGGAGTGTGTTGAGGTCTATCTGCATTCAGACAAGTAGTGATTGTCTGGTAGAGGAAGCTCTGTTTGACTGGTGGGATTGATGGGAACAGTCCCTGCCCTTTCAGAGCTTTCCAGGCTTTCTGTCAGGTGAATACCTGAAAAGCTCTTGTTTGGTGCTCACAGATTCTTGACAGATAAAACTGCTGTTCTGGTGATTTACAACCTGATTGCTCAATCCTTTCTAATGAGCCAAACCAGTGTTTTAAAGCAGCTACATTTCAGTGGCATCTTCGTTGACCTTTTAGTGTTGGTGTGTGCTTCTTGGAATGTCGATTCACAAAGGCAGTAGGGAAGCAGTGGAGAAGGAAAGAGGTTAGATGCTCCAAGCATAATCTGGAGTTTTGTTAAGGACCATGTGGTGAATTCATAACTTTACACAAATAAATAGGCTGTATAAATAGACTTTTAAAACTATCACATTTATGAAAAATTTTCCTTTAAAAATCTTTCTCTTATTCAAACGTATATGTAGACTGACAGAAAATGTATTCAGAATGCTTCTGCTTTCAGAGCTTCTACTTGTCCTTCAAGTCTATCATTTACCTAATAATTATGTTAAAATAAATTTGTTTTAAGGGTTTAAAATTATAGTGATAGGGGTGAGATTATTGCAAGAGAGCAGAAAAATAAAGGCATGTTTAAAAATTTAGTGCCAGTTGATGATTATGCATATATTTGGCAATATAATTTCAAGGGTACAGTTTAAATATACAGAAATGATGCACCTAAAGAAAAATCTGTTGGGAAATGACACTTGTTTATGCATTACATATGCCCTAGTCAAAAAAAGCAGCTGATTGTGCTAAATATTGCAAATGTGACTGATACAATTTTCAAGTTGCATTTTGTAATGTGTGCTCTCTGGTCAAAATCTGTGTAACAGTAGTGGTCCATTTTTAAATTTTCCTAAATAATATTTTCTTTTTACATTGCAAGTCCATCACAACCTGAGAGAATTGTTTGGATTTATTGTTGCTTATCTTTTGCAAACCTTCACATGAAATATATCCCATTATCAGTCACAAATTGCTGCTAATGTTTCAAAGCATATCACAGAAAGAGACAAAATGCACCAAGACAAATCAGGCACCATACAGCTGGGTAACTGCTGAACACCCTCCAGAGACACACAAACGAGAATAAGAAATATGCTCTAAGTCCTGAGGTCAAATGCTTTACCTAAGAAGTACATTAATCCCCTAGAGAAGTGCTGCTTTGAGAGTTTAATTTCTCTCAGGCAATAGAAATAAGGAAAACAAAAAACAGCAAAAGCCATCGAACCCCATGCATTCACTGACATAAAAGGCCAGAGGGGGTATAATATTGTGTTTGTTTGTCAATAATATAGCAGTGCCTAGGAGCCTGTTGTGCTGGGCATTTTAAAAATTCAGAACAAATAACTCCTGCAAGGAATTTATCACCCAAAAATCCATAGTCAGCAGAAGAAGAGACCAACCACCTAAGGTAACAGAGAATGATAACTACACAGGGTCTTCAGATCTGGTCCTAGGTGAAACCACAATTTATAATTTTAATGAAATGTAGATTTTATGTCCCCCCCCCAGCCAGCTAGCCAGCCTTCCCCATTTATCCATAACATATCCATCAAATTATTATTTGATAACTTTTGGTTACTTAAAAACTGAAATAATCCGTGATAATGTTAAGAGCTGTCACATCTCTGATCAATGTTAGATTTCAGATTTAATAGATCACAGCAAAGTAAGTGAACACCTCCAACTAACTAGGTGCACGATATTTGCATAAAGAGCTAGACTGATACTGTGACTAAACACGTTCTTAATCTTAAGCTTAATCATCTTTAGTGACTGTTTAATTGCACACAAAGATATTTTTGTTTTCTTCTCATATCTTTTGGTTGTTTGGTTAGTGAGAGCTGACCATGGAAATTCTTTCTCTGATTTGACATCACTCTACCTGCAGAACATGATAAATTATGTTATTAGTATCACATCATTGTTAACCACTGTGGGAAGCAGGGAAAAAAATGGTTTTAAAGTTTTAAATTCTAAGAGTTTTAATTATTAAAGGTCTATTCATACATTGACTGCCTTAATTTACATAAAAAATGTGAAGCCTTGTGAAACTTACTCCAATTTATTGCATCTATTTGCTTCAAATCCTATGTAAGGCAGCATAACCAAACTAAGCAATATGCAAAACAATTAAAATTCCAAGTATATATTGTTTAATTGTCAAGCAAGCAGAGTTACACATTAGAAGTGATTCTGCTGCCTGTGGAAAACCTTTGAAATAAAAGAGATCAAAGACTGTTTCTTTAGCAACAAAATATTTTTACACACAGTATCTTCCTAATACGTTATAAACTACTTTCAGGTAAAAATTTTACCTTGGACTTTAAAAATACAGATGATCTGGCTTTAGCTGGAAAGAGGATTTGGTGTAGTAAAGGTTCCTGGAGGTTTGCAACAAGCAAACAGAAAGAATTGTAGATTTGGACACCAAAACCACCTACAGTTCAGAAACTGCCACTCAGATCTGTACAGGAAAATATCCTATAGACTGTCCATCCTCAGGAAGCTTGATGAGAGAATAAAGGAGTGCTAAATTTTGCTCATAAACTGTTAATTTCTATTAGGAAATTTATGTGAATGTGAGAAAACACAAATAATTTTAGAACTATTAACTTGAATAAGTGAAAAACTGAGCTGCGCAACAAAATATTTGTATTTAACCAGGTATTGAAAACAATCCAGACTTCTGCATTTCCACATTAATGCCATTATTATGAAGCTGAGTTGCATTGCCTCCTTTACCTGAAGAATTCTGAATTAATTAACTAGAGAAGATTTGACCAGAAAACAGTATGGGCTTCATGCTTAAAGTGTCTTGCCAAATAGGTGGATCAATTTTTGGACTTGAATCTGAATCAGAAGGCCAGGAAATTTGATACTGTGCATCAAATTCACAGGTAGCTTTGGTTTCTCTTCAGCCCCAAAACACTGACTACGCAAAAGTTTTTATTAAAAAACTTTTGCACATGTGCAACTTGCACTTTTCTTTAAGTCACCACATAATAAAAGGTAATGCAGGATTTTCTCTTACGGTGTTGTCTGTTGTCCTTCCCTTGTCAGCCTGGTAACCACTAACCCTGTTCGAAAGCTGAGTCTGCGAGACGCACACCTGCATCACACTTGCTGTTGTTCTACTCTTCCAGTTGTTCTCCTGTTCTGGGAATAAACTATTCAGCTCTGTTATTTTAATAAAAGCTGAGATGACAAAGCATGCACCTGTATTTTTGTTCACTCCACCTGCTTGTCCTGGTAGTCTGATTTCTTTCCTCCCTGCAGTAGCAAAACCCATGTGGCCACCACTAGCGAAATTACTGTCTGCTGCATACGGCTTTAAATGTTACCCTTTGAGAAAAAAACTGAATAATGAAAGGCAGTGAATCCAGAGAGCTGTTTTTACAAGTTATTGTACAATTTTGTACTTGATCCTATTCTCTCAGATCATGAAAGCATTAACTACTGATCTCGGTGAAGATCAACTTCAGACGTGCTGGCAGAAGTAACAGACTATATGATTTAAAAAAAATATTTGAAAAAAACTAAACAAAACAAAACAAAACGTCACCCTCCCAAATCTCTACAAAATAGTGTAATTATTTTCTCCCACACCCTTAAGCAACTTGATGATTTGAAAAGAAAATTGGAATAATTGTTTAAGGAATGTCCATGTGTAATTTCATCAGTGACTGATGCTGCAAACAATAGAGTTGAATCTTTCACAAAATCACAGCTTCTTTCAGGCTGGAAGTGATCTCAGGATGTCTCCAGTCTCCAGTCTAACCTCCTGCTCACAGCAGGGTCAGCTGTAGGGGCAAATCAGGTTACCTGACATTTTATGCAGTCAAGTCTTGACAGCCTGCAAGGACAGAGACAGCACAGCATTTTTGGGCAACCTGTGTCACTGCTGGACCTTCCTCATTGGGAAAAAGTTTCTCCCAGTATCCAGTCTGAATTACTGTCTTATCAATTTAGGTCCATTGTCTCTCACCCTCCCACTCAGCAGCACCGTGGAAAGCCATCTCTGTCTCCTCAGGAACCTCCCATAAACACTGGGGAGTGTTGTTAGGTCCCCACAAAGCTGACTCTGCTCCAGGCAGAGAGGGTCCCTCAGCCTCTCTTCACTGGGCAAGGGCTCCAGCTTCACCATCTTAGTGGCCTCTCCTGAAACTTCTCCAGTTGGTCACTGCCTTTCTTGCACTGGAGGGTCCAAAACTGAACAGAGTATTTAGATGAGTTTTCACAAGTGCCAAGAACAGGGGGAAAATCACTTCCTTGGGTCTGCTGGCGCTGCCTTTATTCCTGCACTACACAGGAGTGCTTTGGGACTCCTTAGTGCCAGGGCACAGTGGGGGATCCTGGTTGCCCAAGGGGTTTTACTGAGCTGCTCCCCAATCAGTAGTTCTGCAGCAGTAGCTTTTGTCACCACAGTAAACACAAAACCTGACTATTTTTCATCTTCACTTTGAAGAGGTAAAGGCAAACAAGTTCAAATAATAGACTACTTAAAGAAGGCAAAAAATGCAATCCATTCTTGTAATGATTGTGATAAAAGAATATGTGATCTTTCTGCTTCTGAAGAAACTCTAACCTCAGACCATTCTTCTAACACTATTAAACTTAAATGTTAGTCTTCCAATTATGCACACTAATGGTAAGAGAGCCTGCAGACACAGAATTACGACTCAACTTAATACATCATTGTTAAGGCACGTAAAAGCATGTGAGTATTTAGCTGATGATGACCTAAAATGTGTTGCACAGGCATATAGGAATAATAAATGAAATTCAGGGAGCATTAATAGAACTATATGCAGAGAGATGTCATCTATTTCCATGCCACTCCTTGTCATCGTTGCCACAGTCCAGTTTCATAAACTTCTATCGCTCCTGATAAGCGAAACATTTCTCTCTCAGTTGCCATTGCCACTCAGAACAATATTGTTCTCTAAATTGGTCTTTGAATTTTGTACATTTGAAAAATAAGCCACTCTAGAATGGTACATCAATAGGATACTAGTGACCTGTGATTCAGTGGAACCTCTCAGGACACTGAAACCTTCTCTGTGTCTAAGTGTACAATAGCTGTTTTGTCAAAGGCTATACTTAGGAGAGATTGCAGTTTCACATAACTAACAGAGAGCTGTTGACTTCACTGACAGCATTATATATTTTAGAAATAGATTCACTTGGTTTTATGGCATATTGGTTTTCCTAAGGTGCTTTTTTTCTTTTTGTCAGACAGATTGCTAAAATTTTGATCCTACTGTACCGTGATCCACCATGTTAAGGAGTGTTACAAGTACTAGTGGTCTCTGGCAGCTCTGGACCCCGGGGCAATTTCCCATGCCTGGCACCGAAGCCAAGGCTGGTGCATCTGGGGACCCAGAGGTGTCCATCCCAGGCTAATGACAGAGCTTCCCCCTTTGCAAGTTCTACCAGTGGCCAGGCTGAGTGTGTGTCAGAGACACATGCAGGCAAGCACAGAGGACACATGGAAGATGCTGAAATGGCTGGCTACACAGGCGGAAGGCACTGCCTTGAACTGCACCCTCATGCAACACTACCAGGAGTTGCAGGAGGTGTTAGCACAACCAGCCCAGCATCCTTCTTCTCCTTCAACTGGTCAGGGTTGAAGTTTGCTGGTGAAAGCACACACACAAGACTGCAGATTCACAAGCACATGCACTTTTACAGATCTCCAGATAGCAGCATGGTACTTCTGTCTGTCTGGTACCTCTACCCGAACTCTGAACCTTCTTGCTCACCACATTGGGTGCATCTCCTCCTCACCTGCTAGTTCAGCTTGGGGCTGGCAACTAAACAAGTCCTCCTGTTCCTCTTATTCACCCCTTCCTATCAGCTGCAAAGTCTAGGTGACCCTCCCCAAAGCTGGAGCTTCTTAATGGCCCATCACTTACTGACTGGAGACTTTGGCATCATCTTAGTTACTCTGTGTCTGTCAGGTCTGTGTCCCCTACTGCTCTTGTTTGTTGCTTCTCCCTTTACAAATTATCCCTTTCTGCATTGCAAAGGTACTTAATTGGATGGCCTTAATGAAACAGATGTTCTCAACTTCCATGTACCTTTATATTCTGGGTTTTGCTATGAACTTTAAATATGTTATTTGGCTTTATGAGTATTGCATATACATTTAGAGTAATACGAAGTAACATAGCTTATGTATTTGGCACTGATGAAGAAATAAGATCTACTATGTACTTCAAGGAGCTACATAGTGTTACATTATAGATATTTCTCAACCCCGAAAGACTTTAAATATTTTTCTATTTAGGTTTGTCTTGGTCTTTCAGGACCTGTCAAAATGATTTAGTAGTATATTAGTCTTGCTGTTCCATTAGCTTTAATGAAATTCGCATTATACACTAAGCTCTCCTTTTGTTTTTAAAAAGAGTGTAAAGATAGCCAAGAGTTTTTTAAGAAGTTGTCCCAACAATTTTTTTAATTTTTTTCTGGTTTTACATGTGTTATGTCAGTTTTTACTGGTTTATATTACCGTCCTGATGTTACATTCTCTGGAAACATCAAAAAAGTGAGAATATATTTCTCTCTATAATGGTATGGTCTCATGGATACTAACAAAGCCTTTTTGAGTTTGATGGAGAGGCAACTGCAGAACTGGATGCCAGTTGGCTAAAAGCAAATCATTAGAACTCCATAAACTTGTCAATGGCAAGAACCTCTTTATTAAATTAAACATAATCTGAGGGTAGTGTATACCAGATGAAGAATCCAATATATTTTTAAAAATCATATGATAAACATAATCTTTTCTAATATAATTTTTAAGAACAATTCACGGTTTGCAATTTTATATTTTTGTAAAGGACAAAAATAATGTTTTGCTTCTGATTTCAGAACCAGATATATTATGTAGGATATATTTTACTTACCTTTATGTCTCCATTTCTTGGCTAGCCACCCTCAGTTCTATTTATGTGAAATTTACTTGTGTTGCTATCATAAATTTCTTAATTACTTAATTACTTACAATGTAAGATATTTGGGGGGGACAGTCTTCTCTTTGGGGCAGAGATATCCATGTAGATGTGCTCAATCACAGAGGCAAAAGGTTAGTGATGGTTCCCTCTTATCAGCAGTGTGGTCATGTCAGGGAATAATGTTTCAGGTCCATGGTAATTACAGAATAATTATGATTATTACCATGGTAGTCTGAGGGTATGAGAAGAACAAAGATTTGGGGAGGAGAGGATAATTTTAGTTATCTGTAAGATTTTTTACAATGCAGCTTTTGTAGGTTGGTGACACTGATTACGTGGGTGGTGACTGAGATTCTCTAATGGAAATTATTTTGTTCTGGAACTGAAGTCCAAATGGCTCTCTAACAGTCTTAGTCAGACCGTTGAATCTGGAGCATACAGTTTCTCTTCGTAAAAGTGAAGATAGTTTAGTCTGGGGGGAGGGGAAAGAAAAGGCACTTTAAGAAGAGAATTTGTACACTTTGGTGGGAAATTAATTATGCTTTTCACCTGAAATATGTTTATTTTTCTTCACTCACTATAAAACATCTCTGAATGACTTGCATAATGTAGGCACCTGCATCTGGTTGTGTGAATCCCATCATATTACTTTTTTACTACAGAAGTGATGTGTTGTCAGTTCAAGTGTTTTTAATATTACAGGGGATGCACTGTTTATCATGAAATGTAGTTTTCTGAATTCCACACTTATCTATAATTCCCACATTGCAGGTAGCATTTACAGTTCCCTCAAAAGTAAACAGAGATATGAAGATGCATTTGAGGGTAGAATTTTGATCAAAGAAAATGGTAATGCAAAACAGTTTGTCACTTCCCTTTCTGGAGTTCTTTAATGGGTTTTAAATTAAAATAGCTAATTGCTATTTAGCTATTAGATTTTTTAGTTGATCAGCTAATTTTAGCTATCTGCTTTCTGACCATAACTGTAGAAAAGCCTTATGGCATAATCTTCTTCACTCACTTATTCTTTTTCTTGCTCCCTGAAATTTTTTTGAAGTGTAATTAGAAAATTTTTTACATTTGCCTAGTATTTGTATAAATGGGAGAAAATTTACTAGTACCAGATCTGCCATGTCGTAGGAAACCCAAATCCTCCACTGTGCATTGAATGATGGCACATTTTTGATCTGGAAAAATTATATTTCTGTTCAAACTTGGTTTGATGGGTGGTTACATTGTCTCAGTAACAGGGCCTGGAACAAAAGGCTAAATAAACCTATATTTTGATTCCACAAAATTATTGATATTGTTTCATTTATACATATGTATGAAAAACTGTCAACAGACTTTGCAAATAACAATACTCGAATTGAGTATTTTAGTCACCCATTCAGTTCATCATAACTAAAAAGTAAATTAATTAAGCTGTAGGGTACTGGGGGGTTTCACCCTATTTTATGTTTCTAAATACATTTTGAACTGGTGATTATCTAGAGTTTATTGTTATTTGAAGGTGATTAATTTGAAGGTGAAGTCTGGGAAACACTTACATAAATGGGATGAAGGCTGAAATGAAAAGGAAGAGCATTTTCAGCCTACACTAGGAGAAAAGATTACTTTTAGAAAAGTGGCAATACGCCAACTTCACTGATAATGGTAGGTAATTAACTTCAACAGCAGGCTGCACACCTGCTTCAGGAGGTTTAAGGGTATAAATCATTATCCCCTGAACTCCCAGGATTTTAATTTTAATTTTCCTATTTGGACCCCCAAACTCAGCACCTTAGGGACAGATGGTTGAGCATGACTACGGTTTACCAGAGCAGAGTTCTAGAGGTTTTTTTTGCAAAAGGAAAGCATCCCACTGTGGGATGAGGCCAGACTCTTCCAATAGGCCATAAATTATTCTAATGTCTATAATGATTGTGCTGATCAGGTCTTTAAAGCTGATGCACTGAAAGTAAGCATAGTTTCCCAACAACCCCCATCATAACTCTTTGATAGCTATGAACTATACACAGTGGGTCAAAAACAGTATTAAAAAAACCCACCTGTGATACAGATGGCACTCTTAATACCTCATTTAGTGTGGTCTGTCATTTTACTGTAAAGATTTGTGGAGCTAAAAATGGAGAAATAGATATTTAAGAACTGCTGCATTTATGGTTAAAATCAAAAGATTGTGTTTCACTCAGTGTTCAAAATAGTCTCAGCAGAGAACAAATCAGACTAAGCTACATTGGTCTATTTGTGGTATTTGACACGGTCATTAAGCATACATTTACTCTCCATGTGGAAGACATATTTTATTTGTTTTACCTTGGAGATTAATGGAGGTTAACACATTTTATTGTTAAAAATTTAAAAATTACCTCAGTATTACAAATGATAGAGCTGAAGCAGAGAGGGGCTAATGGATTTTCTCATCTCTAGAATTAGCCATAAAAACTAGTCATCATTTCAGTATACAGTGCTGATCACAGGGTGCATTTAAACACTTTTTTACAGAAAGTGTTGGTGCTGAAAATTGAGAAAAAAAGCCATGAAAATTTCTACTAGGCAAAGCTATGACACCAAGGACAATGTTTTTATAGAAACAGTGGGTAATTCTTAAGAAAAAAGTGCAATACCACTCTGAAACTTATTGCACTTTCTTCTTTTCAGTTGCTCCAGTAAGTGAGGTTGCAGTCTTTTATATGGTTTCTTGTTCATACTCAGGTAGTTTAGTAACATTGAGATAGCACCTTTGCCCTCCAGAAAAGGAAATCTAAAGAAGGAAGATTTTAATGTAGTGTGGCTAACCTCGGAAACTTTGAAACAAATCTTGCTCCCTACTGGTAAATCTGTGTTATTTCTTGCTCGGTTTTTGGATTAGTATTGTTTTCACTCTTTCCCGAAGTTTTTAATTCTATAGCCACTGAAAGTGTGGATATTTGACACTAACAGTGGTCTCTGGTCTCCTTGAGGTCCCTGGATATTCAAATCATCAAATACATAATGGAGAAGTGTATGAATATTTCAAATACCATTTATGCTGCTTCATCTCTAAAATTAGACTAGTAAGGTTTATCCATCTTGCCAAATGTCTGTAGTTTGAGGAAAAAAGGATGGAGTGTGTTAGGAGTTAAGTGTCTTTTCTCTTTTGTTAAGCAGTCCAGGTTACTGTGTCTTTGTAAATCAGAAAAGTTATTTCATGCATAACGCTAAGAGACTGCAGCACATGGTGATGCTAATGTAATACGACATAGATCCTTGAATTATTCAATAAAAAATGATGTTGAAAAATTGAAGGCCAACTATAAGGGTAATTTCAAAGAATCAACACTTTCTATGCATAGACACTTAAAATTGCAAACTTTAAATGTAGAAGGATATTTGTTGTCTAAAAAAATTTAGATACTAGGCTATTGATGCTCATAAGTAGTACGTACTAGGCAATAAGCATCTGAACAAATATTTAATCATAGTTGCAGTCATTGTAACTTTTTAAATAATCAGGATGATATTAGCTTGACAAAAAAGGCTTTCTCATGGCAAGACTACTTTTGAAAAAATAAATTAATTTCAGACAAAAAACCTTGAAAAAAATTACCTGGCTTTAAAACATAGTTGCTGTTGGTACTTTCTCTAAGGTAAACAAAAAAACCCTAAAAATTGCTTTTCCTTATCAACTGGCAGTATTTGAAAAAAAATGCATGAAGTAATGAAGTTGAGTCTTTTATACTGCATGAGCTGAGGTTTAATGACATTCTTTCTTCCCTTGTCCAGTTTCTTTGATTAGCACTAAAAATCCAGATAGTTTGGTTACTCACAAGAGATCTTCTGAAGATCACAGGAGTTGGCCTGATGTACTTTCTAAAATGTATTCCTCCAGAAATTTCTACACTATTCATCATTGTATCACACCTCAGAGCAGCAAACGCTCTTATTCTACACCATTAGAGATTTAATGAAATGATCCAGGCTATTAGAGACAGTTTTTCCCTACATATTACATAACTCCCAAGTAACAGTAAGCAGAGTGTCTTACAAAACAGTGAATTCCTGAGAATGGTCATGAATCTCTAGGTTCCAATCATAATAAAATAATAGGGAACAATAGCTATTTTATAAATGCACCTGAACAGCCCCAGTGTACATAGTTTGCATAATACATAATACAAGAACTACTCAAACTTTTCAGTGCTAATATAATGATAATGACTTCTGTAGTTACTTCAAAATATCCCTTTGTTTTTTAAAATGTGTCAAGATTCAATGCATAACACTTGAACTTCACTAAACCTTAACTTATTGTCTAAATGAAATACTGAAGTGCCATCCTGGATTCCTTGAGCATTCTGCTCTAACTAGTAGTCTTGAAAAACTCATTCTTCTTACACTCTTCATTTCACCTGTCATACACACAGGAAAAACTATGTATTCAGCTTGAAATTATTGCTTCTCTAATGTATGAAATGTGCAGCATAAACACACATACAGTCTTGAGGCTTGACAATGCCGTCTTCCTTTCCTCTGCCCACCACGGTCTAATACAGTCATCACGGAAAGAAAGCAGATTCATCACACCTTTCTTCCCGAAACTGAAGTCCATAAGAATTTTTTTCTGCACATAAAAGGTTCAGGGAACTTGTGAATACCAGTGAGGGCAATTTTTGTGGTTTTACAGGTGAGACATCTGTGCTATCAATGTCTTCTTTCTCTTCCCTTTGAAGTTCTTCTTGCTTTCTGCAAGATACCTTCATTCAGATGTCCCACACAATGGGCATCTCCTTTTTAAAGGGAGATATACTCCATATTACTCATTTCTGTGGGGGCTCACGTTATATTAGAGGTTACCTTTACCCATGCTGATGGATCAGTAATCCTAATTTTCTGAAGTCAAAGCACCATAATATCACAGAAAGCTCTACTATTCCTCTGTTCTTCTTTTTACATATCATCCCATACTGAGGTATGAACCTTTCATTGTATATTACAAGTTTCTTCTTAAATAAAGATCATGTTTTAGTATATGTAACTGTGATTAGCTTTCACAGAAAACAAATTGATCTGTCATATTAGTGAGATGAGGTGGATGCCGGTTTGTTAGACACATGAAGCAGGATGGTGACTAGAGAGTTCAACCAATTTATTTATTTTTTTATATTTGCTGTATTTTTGGCATAATTTTGCAGAGTGGAGCTCTTGCTGTATAAAGAGAGTGGAAAGGCAAAGCAAATCTTAGGTTTGTATTGTTTTATTTAAATAGCTGTAAGGTTAAAGATTTTATTCCAAATTGCTCATTTTACCTTAAAAAAACATTGTACTCATGTGTGTAGCTCATGTGTTATATAAGTAGTAGGTAATACAAACATATCAAGTATATGATTGGATTATAAGGTCTCTTGAGGTCTCTCTGATCTTTATTCTGTGTTGTTTCTGTAATTTATAGTAGGGAATTTAATAAAGATGCCTAAATTTCTACATGTTATTACTGAACACATGATCTTCACATGAATGTGCCATTTCTCATTTTATTTGCTTGCTGTCAATTTTGAAATTGATCATTTATGCAAATTGTTTTGTACTTGGATTATTCAAACTGTTTAATGCTAAGCTCTTCGCTCACCTCATTGATGTCATGACAAAGTAATATTGAAACTTTCAGTGATGTATGCAGGGGAAAGAGTCTCTTTAAGGCAGATTTTAAAGCAGATTTTTAAAATATAAAAAAAAAAAAAAAAAACGGCCTTAACAAGTTCATAATCATAGTCTTTTTCCTTCTTTTTTAAAATTATAGTTACCTCTTCAAGAGTCAGGTGTGGAAATCCAGTGTCCCCTGAAGGCAGTAAAATGGTGTGTGGATTTAAAACATGACACCCTAAGGAACAAAGCAAAGAAACCATTTGGTCATAATTTCTTTATTATTTCTTGGTTTACTTTATCATCATTTTACCTCTTTCCATAATAATACATTCACCTGCTGACTCATTTTTACCAGGTTGGATAGAGAAAGAGAAGTGTCAAAGACCTCTAGGCTCTGTGACAGTAGATGTCTGGGCAGAAGTTCAAGAAGGGCTGCAAGCAGGTACTGAATGAAAATGAAGTGTTGAGATCTGAGGTCATACGTACAAGAGAACACAAGACACATCTGCACAACCAGGGCCTCAGAGTTAGTGACAGAAACAATCAAACATAAGGTACAAATCTATTAGGATTAATTAGTTGTTCCCATAAAGCTATGCATTTTCTCCTCTGTGCCTTCATCATAATTTTTGTCAGATAGTACAATCAGTACGTGAGAAAGAATCATATCATTTTTTGTTTGTCCAGTGGTTTATTATTAAATATAGTCTAAATGAAAAAAAAAAAAAAAAAAGAAGAATTTTGTGCGATGAAAACCTATCAGTGAAATTTTCAAAAGCTAGGGCTACAGTAGCACTGTCTTTTGCTGTGCCAACCTGGTGAATAGTTAAATGTTTGACTGTCACTAGCCTAGAAATTTGTCCTTAGGAAAATTTAGAATGTCGCATGCTGAATAGTCCAGAAAGCAGAATTCTAGCTCCATGCAGCACTGTCACACTTCTGAAATCATCTGTCTCTGAGTCTGGAAAGGAAAAATGGATCAGTCCCAGCTGAAATATCTCACTTAACTTCCCAACCCCCTAAGATCTAATGTAAACAACAGCCTTCTCTTAATTACATCCATAAAATAAAAAACCTGAAAAATAAATATAAGGAAATCAATATTTTCTTGCAAAGGTTTTCCAAGCCAAAAAGAGAAGTTACATTGTTCAAATAAACTATTTGCTGAGCACTAACTACAGATGACATACAGTTGTCATGGTTTGGGCTGGGCTGACCCCTAAACAAACAACAGATGCCTCTCTTTCCTTTAATAATGAGGAATTTCTCACAGGTCCACTATTTCCAGTGAAATCTGATTATAAAGTACTTACTCACAATGACCTCAGTATAGGTTTATATGAAAAAGATTTAAGGTTTATAAAATCTTTTTAAAACCAATATATTCTAAATTAATATAAAATAATAAAAAATAGAAGGTTGAAGAATAAAAACAAAGTTTCACTCTAATTTCAAGCCTGTTTTTAATGTGTAAAATATGACAGATTGTTAATGCCTTTTACAGCTCATCAGAGTTCAGACAAAAAACATCTCAAATCTTTTTTCCTTTAGTCCATACCCTTCAGGACTGACCTCAATGGCTCAATTTTTTTTTTTTTTTTTTCTCTCGTTAATGCCCAGTATCAGTTATCTGATTTCCAAGTGGAATTTCTCTGATCTCACTACATTGAGTTAAGTAGTGATCTAGGACATATTTCTATACGTACCAATAATATTAGTTAATTAGACATTAAGTGCAGATGGATTCATGAAGACCAATGCACCTTTCTCCATTTTACCTGCTGGAAAATTTTATAAAACCACTGCAGCAGTGGTTAGCCATGAAAAGCCCCAAGTATAAGTGTCACGATTTAGCCTCGGCGATAACAAAAGCACCACGTGGCAGTCCCTTGGCTCTGCCCCCCAGCCTTGTGGAGAGGATGAGAAAGAAAAGGCAGACTCGTGGGTTGAGATAAAAACTGTTTACCAGAGCAGCAGGTATTGCAGGGAAACAGTAACACAGATGGAGGAGACAAACATGAGTGCGATACCGGCTGCGCCGCCCCGACCTGACCGCCTCCGATGCCACTAAAATGCACCCCGGCGCCGCCCACCCATATATATGCCTACGCTGTGACGCTGCCACGCCCACTCCTGGCTGTGGCCCCTCCCCTCCCCGGCTAGCTCCCTGCTGCCCCTGGGCCTGACACACATGGGGTGGAATAGTTGTGCCGGATAGAGACAGGGGAGAATCAACCCCGTCCCTGCTGGAAACCAGGACAATATGCAATATTTCACTCTTATGAAATATTTATTCTACAGATTGTAAATCAAAAAGTATGGGTAGATTTTGAACAAAAACTATTCACACAATAAGAAGATGCTACTCTACAGGAGTCATTAGAGAATAATACATCTTTGAAGTATGTCACATTTTTGTACCTTTGTCTGGATAAAATACCAGAATTTACCTTGAAAGAGAAACAAAGCTCTGTGGTGTTGAATATCCAGTTTGCTTGCAGACAATTTGTCAAGAGTTTGTTAGGCAGAAATATATGGTGGGTGTTTATTGGCATCCAAAGAACTGTATTTGCCAGTTGACCTTGGAAATTAGTAAGATTTATGTACTTAATCCTCAGACTAAACCTCGTTTGATATCTCCAATGTAAGCACATAGGCAAAGATCCTACAGAATCATTATTTTGTTTTGTAGATTGAGGCAGAAATATACCAAGGGATTTACCCAGTGTCACAAAAGGACTTCAGTGTTATACTTGAGAGTGGGTTTCAGGTAGTCTCTATACCTACATTTAACTGGGTTTGCATTTTTATTCATTGTAAAATGTATGAAAACTTTTTCACATAAAACAGAATTTCAAACAAAATGCAGGTGCTCAAAATGTTTTCTTCATAGATTCCTAGTAAATTTATTTGTCTTTTTAAAATAACCACTGATCAATTTTAAACTGACAGTTAATAAACTGGCTATCATCTCATGAACAGCTGTATTAATTTTATAATCACCGTATTTTAAAATTGCATATCTCTTTACTTGCCTGTCTAATCAAAATATTCTTTTTGGCATAATCAAGTGCTCTGAAAATAGTTATGAAAAAAATTTTTTTTATGATAAATGTCTTCTCTGAAGTGGCAGCCTTTTGTCAAATTTACATGATAAATTTTCTTTCAGGGGTGTAAAGGCAGTCTCTGGAAGGTTGCCGACTCCTGTGCAATGTTTCCAATATAGAAGACTATGCTTAGGCAAAGAACCAATACATCTTTTTCTTCCTGCCCTAACATTTTGACACTAGTCCTGGTTTATGCTGCTCAGCTGTCGTCACATTCCACTTGACAGACAATCTCTGTTCAGCACTTTTGAAACAAGATTTTTCATTGCTTTTGTCAGAAATGTTATAGGATCTCCTAATATGAAGGATACTGTTATAAAAGAGAAATAATTTCTAACATGGAGACAGACCACCTGAATCATGACCTGAAAACCAAGCATACCATAAACCCAAAGATAAACTATATTGCGAGCTGGCATACAGAGCCAGGAGTTATCTTTCCTCCTTCTCTTTCTCTTCAGGAAGAATAATTATAATGCCAAAATCCACATTTTAGTGTGGATAGAAGACCTGTTTCAGATGAACTAGCATTCAGCCTGGTTCACTGCATTTGGCTTTCCCTTAGTTTATGTCATGACAGTGAATCAGCTGAGAGCCATTACCATTGGAAGTATCATACTCCCTCACCAGAGAGGTTAGGATGCACAGACTGAGGGCAGTACTTTATTTTGTGTCCAGAGTAAAACATAAATCACCATATGAACACTTCTGAGACACAGGAACAGACTGAATAACAGAGAACCCACTCTGGTATACTGGACTCTATTAGACCAGGTTGTTGCGACATTTTAGGTTCTTTCAGAAACTTTCTATGTGCACATTATGTGGACACTTATGAAATAGTCAAAATTAGAAAGAACAATGATAAACTTTCCAGTCTACAGAAGGAAGGGATATGACCTGTTTGCCTCTGTGTGGGATAAGGGTGTGGAGGAGGTGGCTGGCTGTGTGCATGTGTGTGAGATTCTTCACCTGGAAAAAAAAGGTGGCAAAAAGGGAGATTTCTATGTTTTAAATATGGTAGACGCTGTGATTACCTTTTCCTGTTGCTTCATTTTTATTGATCTTGCTATTGTAAAAATTTGATGTTGATGGGACTCATGAAGTTTCTAGCTTAGTGAATAGGG
Source organism: Thinocorus orbignyianus (assembly GCA_013400375.1). Taxonomy (NCBI): domain Eukaryota; kingdom Metazoa; phylum Chordata; class Aves; order Ciconiiformes; family Thinocoridae; genus Thinocorus; species Thinocorus orbignyianus. Next base: position 214,893 of record VXBW01000362.1, on the reverse strand, counting down.
CAACATTAGAAAAGAAAAGTCTTTGCCTAAGTCAGCAGATTTCAGACGTTTCTAGGGAGCTTGGGGAGCCTGCAGCTCGTTACCTGGAGCAGTAAACATGAATAACGGTTAGACTAGTTAGTCATGACAGGAACAGAAAGAGACTACAAGGAAGATGGAGGCAAGGGAAATGCATGTTTTTCTTGTTCTAGTCTGCCTCTCAGCATTCTCTCTGGGGATGCCGTTCCCTGCTGTTGACTGTTATCTCTCTACAGAGAGCATATCCTTTTGCCGCACAAAACATGGTGCTTAACCAAAGTCAAGGTATTAGTCAGTCCTTCAGATTCTTGCCTCTAACGGTGTCTTCAGTTAATGTTGCCCTGTCTTCTGTACTACGAACATACACAGGAATAACTTGCAGAGATGTTAAGAATAATGTAAACATGCTTGGATATCCTCACTGAGTCAAAGATATATTCTGAAAAAAAACCCAAATCCAAACAATCCTTCTACATCAAAATCTTGTTTGGACCATTATTATCTTGCCATCTGCTACATCAGGAAGGCAGCAGCTGCAACGTACTTTTTTTAAAGGTTCTCTGGCTTAGTTTTCACATCTAGGTCTACCTCTGCACATTCTCTCGGCTTGAAGCACTCTCTTCAGGACTTCACATTCATAGAGTGCGTATTCTCAAATAAACATCCACTTTCAGGAATCCTAATTTCACCAGTTATTTCAAAAGTGGAACAAAATACTGGTTAGGGTTCTTTGACTAGTATGTGTCTTTCTGCATTGGGCACAATTACAAACTCATGGAGATTCCAGTCTGGAAGAGATTGCAGATCTGTCCTGCTTTCTCACAATTATACACAGCCATATAATAGCTTTAAATTAGTAGACTACGCATTCTTCCAATATTTCTTCAATTAAAAGTGCTTTGGAAATATGAATATGACTGCTTTAAGGGAATTGTGTGTTATCAAAGTAAATGCTTATAAAAAAATTCTTGTCTGCACAACATTCTTTTTTGAGAGCAATAACTTTAAAAAAAACCTTTGTTCTGAAGTGAAGTGTAAAAAATGATTTAATGCTATCTGTGTACAGGTGCATTGGAATATTTGCCAGTATTGGGTGGTCACTTTGATTTAGTAGATATATCCATAATTAGGATTACTTGTTAAGAGCCGAAACTGTAGAAGTATTTAGAAGCTGATTAGTGAGATAAAAACAATGAAAACTTCTGAGTATGTTTTGGATTTGTTTTTTATGGTATTCAGGAGCTCAAGTAGGACTCATTCCATGAAGATCTCTGAAAACTATAAAGGTAGTCAGGCCAGAGTGCGATCAAGATTTCCCTTGGTCTCAGCATTTATAAATTATGTATTAAATTAAGTGATACATAGATATTTTGACTATATATGGGATGGAGGAGGGGAGTTTCCAAATGTGTAAACAGCAGTAGCATGCTGTGTCCTACAAGCCTTTAGAAACCTTGGTAATTATTTTCAAAATGTTGCATATGGAATCAGCCACAAACACCTTTCATAGGGCCCTTACCAGCAGGCAATTAAGGTGCCTTTAGCAGCCTGTCCAGTTGCAAACAAGATTTGCAATGTAAAAGCTACCAGAAGAAGGAATTACATTTTAACAGCACTTTCTTATACATGGAACTGCTGTGCTTCCACAAAGACCAGATCTGCTTTCTTGGTTAATCTAGATATGTGATCCATCTTCTGTCTCTGGGTATTTGTATTGTACTTTTTATTGTGTAGCCACAAAAGAGAGCATTTCAAGTAAAACATTGGAGTCTGAAGAGTCGGTTCAATTTTCTATTCACTCTTTAAATTATTTTCCTTTGTATCTGCTCCTTATAAACAGACACCAGTCTTTCCAAGTAGTTCTACAGATCTTCCGTGAGGAGGCAAAAAAGTAATTCATAGAGTTTTTGCCTAGTGTTTCAGTGAATTTTCATCATTAACTATTTATATAAGCAGACTGGAGTGTATGGTCTAGGCTCCAGATAAACTTGGAATATAGGTCTTTCTAATGTAAATTACTATTAAGAGTACTGCTAAAACTAAGAAAAAGTTTACCAAATTAAGTAATTGACATTCACAAAAGCTAGAAGAAATATGTTCTCCCTTGATGTAAATAAATGCTGTTGAGTGCAATGGACTACTATTTATTTATACTGCTAAAAAATTCAACCCATCATCTATTTATTATTTGATGTAGTTCCTTATGATTTATATATACAAAATAATGAACCCTCTAGGCTATTCTTTTCTATTAAAATTAACTTTAAATTTGAGGGTTTCTTTAAAATGAAATATATTGTCAAATCATTTCTGGACCAGCTCTGCAGTGCCAGGTACACTGTTACAGTTAAGAGGAGCAATTTGTTATCATGTCAATTCAGGTGATATTAGATAGACCATTTCAGTGCAGGAGGATCCCTAGTAGGGCAGAAAAGGACTATGTGGCTGCAAGATCTTTGCAACAGAGAACTAGATGCTAGAAGATCATGAAGCACTAAATTGAATGAAGATTGCTCTCCTTTGCATAGCAGAGGGTAGACTCACCCCAAAGAGCTGTAGCAGGGATTGTTCAGGACAACCAGACTTTGTTTCCCTGACTTTAAAAAGGATTTTCATTTGCATCAGCAAACATTGTTACTTGGCCTTCTGATTATAAAGCCTATTTTTAGTTTACACATTGGGATTACTGCTGGCTAGTGAAAGGTCAATTTCTGTCCTATTGGAACAAAAACCATTTGGAAAAAAGTGGATGTATTTAATTGTTTCAATAGTATCAAGACATCAAATATTTTATCAAACAAATGATACATTAAAATCTTAAAACTTATGCACCTGTGTATAGAAAAGTAGATTTTATTAATTCTGTGTGTAACATCAAGCTCTTATAATTACACTAGTGAAACAGGCCTGCTATGCAATAAATCATTCAGAAAGTTCTATGTAGTTTGTCCACTTATTACAGTCAAAATAACCTGCCATGACTTCAGTACTATTTGTTTGACTTCATACTGCAGAAGTGAATGAGTCATAAGGTGCCTCTGGTTCTGTTTTAGAAGCCAAGAGAAGCAAATTACTTCCTTTCCTTTTTCCAAGGGCCGCGAAAATCTTGTGCCCGAAAATACACAAATTCACTCTTTATTTTACTTTTTTATTGTTGTTTTGAAATCGATTTTAAGTATTGGTTATTTTCAAACCTAGTCAAAATCACTGGAGGCTGAAGTGCAACTGTGATGTGAAAATGATGTTACGTGGGCATATGGAATAATAAGATACGTTTCATTGGGAAATAAGCATTATTTGAGACACTGAACAAAAAAAAATTACCAAAAAAAGTCATAAACCTAGATTTTTGCATTTACTGTAGAACTGGAAAAAGATGGTTTGGTGGTTGGTTGTGTTTAGCAGCTAGATGCTATTATTTTCCCTGTTGTAACATGCTCTTATATTGTCATTATTACACAAAACCATATATTTAAGGTTGTATTTAAGTGTATAAGATCATAAAAATTCAGAAAGATAGTGAATCTTATCAGCCCAAGAGAGTGAGAAACATGCTGGCATGAATCAGGCCCTCCCAAAGTAGTGCTGTAAACCAGCAGCCTATTACGTGAGCTTCACACGGGAAAAAAAAAATTACTAAATTCAGAAAACTTTGAAGAGGTTCAGTAGTTCACAGCATGTACCCGTCAGTCCCACATGGTGGAAGTCTCTTCTCCAGAAGGAAGGGGCAGTTTGGGTAACCATTGGGTTAGCACTCACTGCGTTTGCCACAGGATTTTTATTTTAACATGTACAATAGTTGTTTGAGACACGATTGTTTTCATCTTGAAGTATGTCTCTGAATGGAATAATCAGAGGTCTTCATTTTACAAGAATAGAATTAGGCATTTCTTAGATATTTGAATATTAAGATGAGGACATATACTGCCTGTCTGGGTCTATAAAAAGCAACCTAAGAACAAAAATGAGTGGCAAATCCACCCTGCTATTAATTTTATGGTTTTCCTTGATCTTCCCAACCACAGATGAATTTTCTAGACACCAGGGTAGTTTACACGTGGACTCAGCATTCTTGATGTTCTCATTACTTTTTCCACGTCTGTAAATAACAAAATACAGACTGGATCAGGACCTTTAACAGGTGACTTTTACAGCACAAAGGAATGCTCTCACTGTTTGCTTCTAGAATCAACCTTTCTTTTATGGTTAGTAAACATTTCTCTGAAAAGTGAAAAAACTGACATTAGCAGTGTAAAAATTTTAGTTATGCTGTTCTTTAAACAGAAAGCTTTTACCATGTGCCGTGCAAACTTGAAGAGCTATCCACTGGTATTAATTAACTCAAGGGCTTGTTATTTCAGACCAGTTAATGACTCCTTCAAATAACTTATGTTAAAAATTGGATGACTTTCTACACTCTTCACATCTAGGATCAATGTAGTCTCTAGAAGACATTAGTATATATGCCAAAGTCACCACCAAAGTTAGCACTGATTATCGGTTCTTCTGGAAGTCTGAGACAGGTAACAATGTTAGATGTGATTCTTCATTGGGATCTGCCCATTTGATCAGAAAACCTTGAATCTTCTTTGAACATCTTCTGCTTCTAGGATCGTGGAATGGTTCGGGTTGGGAGGGACCTTTAAAGAACATCTAGTTCCAACTTTCCTGCCACTGGGTTTCACAGACAGCAATTAATTGTGGAGAAAGGAGATAGCTGGGGCAGAAGTGAAGAGATGAACCAAATTTTATTCTATAGACTCTACAGAAGTAAGTTCCCAGAAATAGTAAAGGTCATCGTTGGTCATTTGTCTTCTTGATCAACTCAGTAGCTGTAATCAAAGCTATCTCAGTGTAACTGTATAAATAACCTGGTGCAGAAATCTTTGCAAAGAGAATTACTTAAGAAAGTGATGGAAAATCCTACTGCCAACCGAGCAGAGTACATAAGTAAGAGATCTTTCTTTTCATCTGCAATATCTCTACTGAAGAATTGGTGTTGTCTTCCAAACAGACAGAGAGTTCTGTTTTGAGACCTTTGAACATTTACTCAGCCCATAGGTAAATTTCAGAATTGTCACCATCAGTCTGTGTGTTCAGATTTCAAAATTTTGCAAAATCTCCTAGAACAAGGTTTTCACTCAAAGGTTAAGTACTGTTTTAAGGGACTAAGCACAAGAGACTTGGTGCTATTTTTTTTAGCCTGAACCATCTCTTTTTAGAGGTTAAAGTAATAGAAGCAGCTGATATTTGGTTTTGCTGTGCTAGTGAGTGATCATCAATAACATAATGGGCAGTTCTGATTCTACCCAGGTAGTGAGCCAGTGTACCTGCTGGTGCAGAGTTTTGATCCTATTTAGAGTTCTTCATCTCACTTTTTTTGGGGGTCTGGATGCAGTCTTGTCTATATTATGCTTTACTAGCTCCAGGAATATTATGCTGGTGACTGTATTTTATTTTTACCTGATAATGTTGTTACCAGTGATAGGAAAATTACAATTGGAACCAGACAGGTTTTAATCCTTATTGCTACTATTGGCAATATACTGTGATTCTTTTGATTTCTTTGGTTTCACTATGCTAGACTTTCTGATTCTTCTTGCACCTTCAATACTCTTTTCTGTTCTTCCTCATTACCAGAAGTAAAGTGATTGTGAAGAGTAGAGGGAAGAGACACAACTGACTCACTTTCATTTTCTTCATACGTCTACATATTGTCTACAACCTGAAATTTTGACAGTTTCACTCCTGTGTTTATTTATTCTCTTTCTTTTCCTGCTTTCGATGCTGTTTGGAGTCAGTCATCTGGGAAATGTACGTGGATGGAAAAAATTAAAGTAATACTGGAGTTTAAAATTCCACACTTTCTGTAGATAATTTGCCTTCAAATGTGGTTCTACTGACTAATACTGAGTGTAAATGTAAGAAATTAATTTTTAAAAGTTGATTTCTCAAACCGCAGAGCTTAGGCAGAGTCAAGAACAATTTTCAGATTCAGAGGGCCTCCATGATTTTCCCTTTGACGAAGTAATGGAGATTGCAAATTTGGGTAAATGTAAATCTAACTAAATAGCACATGAAATGGATGAGCCTCCTTGATTTTTCTGCCCTCAATATCAACCTAAAAAATTTGTTCTCATTAACATGAGAACATGCTTCCCAGAAACTCACTGACAGAGGACAAAGAATGGAGAAATCCAACATCAGTTTTACTCAAAAGACTTTTGAAAGAAATGGATCTTTCTTGCTGTCACTTGCTATAGCTCTCAGAAACTCAATTTGTATTCCACACTGACAGGTAAAAGCAGAAGCATAGAAACATCTGATTCACACAGATCCCATACAGCAACTAGAATCAGAGCATTTGGGGACGCCCCTCCTCCTTTTAGAGAGCCTGTTGGTACTAAATTGGAAGAATGGAGACAAAAAAAGTTCAGCCTCGGGAATAATGAAAAGGCCACATACTCTAAAACATTTTTTCTGCTCAAGTTTGCTCCCTGTGGAGGAGATTGTAAAAATGTAAACAAATGAATAATAAAATTTCAATGTTTTAGTTGTTCATCCTCATGGAAGGCTGTAGGGAGATAATCCTTAGGTTGTAGCTCTGTTGATTTATACAGAAGGGATGTGAAATTAATACAAAAAAGACCAAGCCAAAAAAATAGTTTAATCCTTCCAGATGTGCCTTTATGGCATTTCCCAGTAGGATTGGGGGGCCAGCAGTTCAGACAGCTTTTAAGGATCAAATATTAAAATAGTAACTGTCAAAAATGTAAATTTCTTTCAGACAAGGGTAAAATTTTTAAAGTATGCCTAAGGAGCCTCTGTATGCCTGACACAAACCAAATTAGCCATTTAAAATGTTGCTTGACCTTTGAGTTAAAACCTTTTCTGGAAGAATTTGCAAAATTTTGAAATCTGAATATACAGAGTGATGGTGACAAGTCTGAAATTTATCTGTGGGCTGAGTAAATATTCAAAGGTCTCAAAACAGAAATCTCTGTCCTCTAGAATCTCTGTCCTCTAGAAGAGGACACCAATTCTCAGCTACATGCACACAAGAAATATGTAATAGAAACATAGGCTTTTCTTGCTAAAATTAGGAGGCCAAAGTGACAGAATGGTGCCCTATGTGACCAGTGTGTGCAGTGCAATAGAGGCTCCATCACCACAAATCTGTGGACTCCAGTCAGAAAGCAAATAAATAGAATTACATGAAGCTGACATTTTTGATTAATGAGGCCCACAAATCCAACCTTCTTTGGAGGCAAGTAGAGATGGTCACTGACATAAGAGGATTTTGGTTTGTTGTTGCAAAGTTGAATTTCCCATATGCTTCAGTAGTAGATACTGTAGTCTTTTTCCCCTGAAGTTATTTTCCATCAAAACTGAGTACAAATATTTTGGCTCTGAAAGTCATATGCCTGGAAGTGCATCCCAAAATATGCCCTTCCTTCCGGTGACTGATAGATCTTGTCTGACTCTGTGCCACACTGGCTGAAACCTCCCAGAATAATAGTGCTATGGACTTTATTATTTCAAAGTAAGGGAAACTTCAGGTAAGCAAAGATATTTTCTCTGTTATCATGATTGACATTCATTGTCATTTAGTAATGCAAAACCATAGATGGGAACATAAACCCTGCTGAATGCAAATTCCCTTGAAATGACATGGCTTATTGATTCAATATCTTTTCTTTATAGAGAGTTTTTTTAAATGAAAGCTATAACCTCAGGCTTCAAAAGAGTCACACTAACTGTGTTTACAGTAAAGTCCTATATACCAACTAGATGACTTAGAATAAATCTTTCTATTCTGTGCTATTCGTACTTAAAAATTTACTTTTATGACAGCACTAAATTACACTTTAGCAAAAAGAACAATTATAAATTCTCTTGGAAAGGTATCTATAGTTTAGACAGCCTTGATTGATTCAGAAAACTTCCTTACTTAAAAATTTCTGTTGTGTTCCATGTCTATAAAATGGCAGCTATTTTTTGAAATGGAAATCAACAGGAAAGCCAAAACAATCCAACACCTGACAAGTCTTTTCTTATTGTTGCCCATATGTACTTCCCTAAGTGCTTGGCAAATTAATGCTACTTTGACATGTAATAGATATTTCTGATTGACTTACAAAAGTCCTTTGTAGTGAATTCTCAAGTTAATTGCACTCATTTTTCTCTGCTGTATTTTATGTTTTCATTGCTTGTTATCAATGTACATATGGGGACAAAGTTTTTATCTCATGGCATTTCAGTGCTGGTTCAAGCAGTAATCCCATTACATCTGTTACAGTGCCAATCCTTGAAGATTATTTGTTTCCCACATAGATGACTCTAATGCATTTATACGTTTTATTAGAAACCTGTGTGCAAATTTATAATAACTTTGCTTGCTGCTATAATTTTCTCTTTGGACCAATTGTTGCTGGTAATAGGAAAACATGCTTTGCTTCTGTTTTATAATTATCATAATTTGTATTTCTTCCTGTTAAATCCTGGTAAGAATTCTTCCCCAATGACTTTATGAAAAGATTAGACAAAGCACTTGTGATAATTTCTTTGGGGTTGTATATAAATCATATAAGTCTACAAAGAGGCTTGTGACTGCCCACTGCTGGATGGGATGATCTTACAGGGCATTTTGTTGGGATGCATTATGACATTAATTGTGAAATCATTTTGACTGTAAATCTTTATTTGAGACTTCAGATCTCCATCTTCCTTCAAACACCTTGTACCATAAAATTTTTGAGGTTTACTTTTAATGCTGTGATCTTCTAGATGTTTGTATAATATGTAAATTATTTGGAATCTGACAACTTTTTTGTGCAATTGATTTAATATTTGCCTTCTTATCTGTTAACTATTTATTCTTAGTCACTGGAGATCTGTGCAATACTTGTCCAGTTTACTTAAGGAGGCCAACATCTTTATACTATCGTTATATTTATATCTTTCATAACAATAACATGATAAATTACCATAAATTCATGAAGCACCTGTATGGTATTGAAATTTTGGACATCTATAAAATGGATCTTTCAGTTTTCTGAAAGTTATTGGAAAGGTTAAATGATTATAAATAACCTGGGGCTGATCTAAATCCACCTCCTAAACTTAATTGAGGTACATACTTGCCACTGACTTTCACTGAGAATAAAGATAATATTCCCAAAGGCTACATTAAGAAGCCTAACATCACTAGGCCACACTATAGCGAATGAAGAAGAGAAACCCATCTGAAAATGAAATAAAAAAAACATTGGTTGGGCTACCACTCTCAAATGTTTTCCAGGGAAATATACTACACTTACATGAGCTGTAATCATACGTGGAATGTAAGGCCATCATCTGGTCAATCCTTAAAGCACTAGGACAAGAGACAAGAAAAGTATAAAATTAAACACCCAGATACACTAGCCTTAATGAAGGGGAGATAACAGAAGCAATGTCAAAGACCCAAGATCTCAAGTCACTGAATGATGGGTGGCTAAAGGAATCTCTCAGATATATCCATGGAGGGGCTCAACCGGAACACTGTAACTGACAAGGAACGACACAAGGTTGTCATGGGTCTTATGGGAAAGAGCAAACCTATGACATATTTGAGACAGAATGCAGATATAATTGTCCAAAGATATTTCTGAGAAGGGCCAAATGTGAAGAAAGGAAGGCGTTGAGGTAGGTCAGGGAGGAACAAACCTGGCAACACCGAGAGGACAGGAAATAATGCCAGGGATCACGGCTGCTAGATAAGGAGAAAGGAACGGATATTGTCTGTGTGGACTTCAGGAAGCTTCTGACAGTATGGCTCTTAAGATCCTCCTATGGAAGCTGTTGATGTGCAGTATAGATGAGCAGACAGTGAGGTGGGTTGAAAAGGAGCTTAATGGCCAGGCCCAGAGAGTGATGATCAGCAGTGCAAAGTTAGAGGCCGATAACTAGTGGTGTACCCCAGGGATCAAGACTGGGTCCAATTCTGCTTTGCCTCTTCATCTTCTGGATGATGGGGCAAAGTGTACCTTCAATAAATTTGCAGATAACATAAAACCAGGAGGAGTGCCTCATAATGTCAAAGGGTCCTCCTGCCACCCAGAGAGACCTGGACAGGCTGGAGAAATGGGATGGCAGGAACGTCAACAAAGGGAACTTTTGGACTATGTGATCTCCAGAGGTCCCTTGGAACTCTGACAATTCCATGAAATGCAAAGAGAAGGATCAGCCCTAGACACCAGTATATGATGGCTACGCAGCTGGAAAATGGTTGATATTAATTAAGCAGCTAATTAAGCTTCTAATATTAATTCATATTGCTAGCATCCTGGAAAAATCCTTTTCTGCCCTATGTTAAATCCCATTAGACAAAACACTGATGCTTTTGATCTTTAACAGCAAAGTATTCTGTGTACATATGTTTACTCCAGGACTGAGTTTTAATGCCTATCTGCATGTTCTTACTGAATTCTCAGAAGACCTGAGAAATGTAGACTTTCAATTACGGTACATTTAAAGTAATCTATATGCTGGAGGGGGCACCCAACTTGAAAGCAGCCTTGCAGAAAAGGATCTGGGGTGGACACCAGGCTGAAATGAGCCAGCAATGGGCCATTATTATAAAGAAGGCCAATGATGTCCTGGGCTGTATGATACAGATGATCCTTCCCTTCTGCTCAGCAGAAGTGGGGGCCTGAACCTACTCTCACGGGACAACAGTAGCCTGGCTCCAGGAAAGTGAGATGGAGAAATCCTCCAAGTCCTAAACCCACTCTATACAGCAGCACTTAAGTCCTGGGCACCTATATTCCTTTAAAAAATCTTATCAAATATATTGAAATATTATTTTGAGTTTATTGTTAATTTTCTACTCTTTCTTACCTGTAGTAATTAATCAAGCTTTTAAAGTTATCTCTCTGCGTGCAAATGGAACCATAAATATTGACTTAATATTTCATTTTGTCATAACTGAAAAGTCCTTTTTTTCACCTTTATATGGCATCAGTCTTTCCAGACTCACTTCTGCAAGCATTTGATGGAAGCAGTATCTAGATCTGGTTTGACAAAGTTCCAAGTGAGATAAATTTTGAAAATTTTATACTTTTTTTGCCCCAAATCCCTAAAATCTATTGCTGAAATTGAAAATGAAAATCATCATGCTTCTAAAGTTTAGTAAACCACTAGGTAGCTCCTTACTGAACTGCACTATTTGCTTTGTCTGAGTAACAAAACAGTTGTGTTAGGGAATTATCTCAGTACTCCTATTACTATTTTTAAATAATTCACACTTTGCTGGAGATCAGCTTTATAGCCTCTCTTTTTTCCATTATAAAGGGCTTTATGAACAGCTCAAGCCTGTGTCCTTCAAGGAGCTGCTAGTCTGTCTCAACGGATGCATCCTTTTGATGGCTTTCCTTTGAATTTGTAAATATTTCATTGAGGGTGCCAATCTCGCCACCAGAACAGGCTTATAGTTGCAAATGCATACAAGCAGGCACCAGATCCTGTGGTTAAAAAACTCACTATGAACACAGAGGCGAAGAAATAAGAGCCACCTGAAAGATTATGAAACATTAAGGGTTTAGTCCAACAAAGTAATTTCCAATTTAGGAAAACAGTGTGCAGATGTGTCTGTGTTACGGCTTTACCCTGTGAGAATATAAATCCCTACACAGTGCACTTTAATTTCTTTCACTGCAAACATTGGAATAATTTTGGATGTTTTCAAAGGTTTATTTAGTCACCTCTGTTAGTATATCTCAGACAAAGACAAGATACAAGCTTTGGCATGTACTTTTTCACGGAACTGCTACTTCTGTGTGGGAGGACAGTAGAATAACATCCATCCATCATCAGGTGTAATTTTTTTAATATTTGCTTTCTTGTTTTTGAAAACACTTAAGAAGTAGCATAAAATCTTAATCCCCTTAACAGTCTGTAGACCAGTGTGCTACTTTAAATACCCAAAAATGCTTAAGAGGTGCTTTGCCAGTGTATTTGTCCTGAGCATGAGAACAAATTTTGCCCTGTGTGTGTAAGGATTGCTTAATTGCTACCAATAGCTGTTTACACTGACAATACTTTCCATGATTAATTCATAAGATTCCTAAGGAAAGACTAAGCCACAGAAAGGTCTCAAAGATGCAAGCCAAGGCAGAAAGTGCACTGTAAAATATTTAGCAAACACTAAGGCAAGCCACAGAGAGCTAGGGAAGGACAGAAGGGAGGGGAAGAACATACCAGCTGCCTCAAAAATGAATAAATAAATGTTGTGAACCAGGAGATAGGCATTTTGAAGGTGATGAAAAAATGTCTGCTTCTACTACACATATAATTGTGATAATATGTAAGAATGTGTAACACAGGAAACAGAAAAACTTTGTCCTAGGTGACCTTTAATTAACTTTGTAGTTTAAAGAAAGCTATACTTTAGCTGTGAATCATAAATGTCTCTGCTAATCAGAAGCTCATCCACAAATTTCTGTCAAAGTAAAAGTGATCCTTCCCAAAAACTAAATGTTTATTGTCAATCTTTTAGCAGATTATTTTTTTATTTTAAGTAAGGACTGTGAGAAATTCTCACTCTTGTACTCTTTGCATTGAATGTTAATTTGATCTCTGTTTACTTGCACAGCTTCCAAACTGTGTTCATTCCCTTATAATAAAAGTAAATGTCCAAAATTCTTTAAACAAGCCATACACTGTACAACTTATTTCTCCAAAGTAATCTTTAGATTACATAAACCTGTCAAATTCTAGTCTTTCAGTCTTATTAATATGTGATTTCTTCTCAGAAATCTATATTTGTTATTCATTACTTCAGGAAACTCTTCCAACTTCTTTGTTTGTGGCACTTCCATACTTTGAGAAAAATGCCACAGATTCTTCCATCCAAGGATGAGAGGATGTCTGCACTCGTTATGACGCATAAAAAGTCAGAAGCTCTTAAAGTTATTTCCAGTGCTTTCTCTTAAATTAGTGGTTAATTTCTCTTACCTTTCAGTTTCTTCTGTCCACATGGGTTGAAAGACAGGGAAGTGTGAGGTATGTTTCAATAGTGAGGTATGCCTATGCTTTGATGAAAGCTCTGCCTGGCGATGTGAGCCTAAACCAGTAGCCTCCTTTCTTATCAAATGAACACAGTTTTCTCTTATATACATATATAGTCTGATAACTCTTTTTGTTTTCAGTATTTTGTTAGTAAATCTACGTTTTAATGATAAAGAACATAGGCTGAATTGTGCTTCTTTTTTCAACACACTTGGACCCAGCTCCCCTGTCCTCCTTACCAACCTTCCAGTACTCCCCACGGGCAGTCTGAATCCATCAGCCCACAGCCCCAAGCCTCCCATGACATGTTACACATCAGTCCCTGTCCTTGCCCAGGCTCTGTGTCCCTTAAAACATCTTTTTTGCTGTCCCACAGCAACTAAACCATTCCACAGCATGTCCGTGTTGAGCCCAGGTCTTGGCAGGGTTTGAGGCACACCTTATGGGAACGGAGGCTGCTATCAGTGTCCTGAGTAACACTGCTTGGCCTCCCCATGGTTTCCTCCCACCTTACCCACGGCCCAGAGCCCCATTTCAGACCAGTCACAGCCCTAACGACACCATGAGACACCAGTCTGGACTCAGTGCTGCTTCTGCTGGGGTATGATCTGCGGTTGCCAGGAGTCCTGTTTAAGTGGCAAGTAAAAGTATAAGCAAAGAGTCATAGTCCTCACCAGCCAGATTACTCGGTAAACAGACCAAAGAAGACTGATGAGCACATGAGAAAGTAAGAAGCAATACGAAATCTCACGCCAGCTATCCAGCTGGTATCACAAAAAAACAAGTTTTCAACTGTAGTTTTAGGGGAATGCAACAAGATAGCAATGACGATGTTTATGGGAAGCTAATTCCTTATTTGAAGAGCATTGGCAAAAGCACAAATATAGCTCTTGAAGGCAACATCTGGTAGTTTTAAGGCAGTACCAGAGCTTGTGTTTGAGCAGCAGCAAACTGGTATATTCAAGTTAGTTCAGGATGTGTTTTAAAACCTCTGAAAAGCAAGCAACATCCTAGATCATGTTTTTCTGCCCAAGTAGCTACTTGATCTCTTAAATTACTGTTGTTTTACAAATGTAAACACAGTTCTATTGCCAAGAAAATCAGCAGGCAGTTTCCTTCACACACTGATTATTAAGATTTTTGACTGTTTTGGTTTTCATGGTGATATTAATAATTTAATCAAGCGTTTTACATTAACAATGTCAATTACAAATTTTTCCTTTGCTGTGGATTGACCCATTATTGTCTACATAGCATTGATATGCATATTGTTGTAGGAAGGAAGGGCTCTAAATAAGGATTTCTATCCATCTAATTACTTTAATTGATTTGTACTGAAATAGTTGACCTTTGGTACTTGGTTCTCCCTTTACATTAAAAATTGACAGCTCACTCTGATGATCATCAGCCATGGGGAAAATAAGTGAAGATTTCAATTAAAAGCATACAGTGTCGGCTAATCTCTGAATCTCACATTAGTAATGCTCCATACTTTCCTGCTAGAGAATACATGTCACATTTGAGCTGAAAAAATATTGTATGAAAATTACCTGGAGAGTTAGAACAATGAAGTGTATCTAAAAATTGACAAACAAAACCACTTTGGAGTCTTAGGGTACCTCTTAATTTGTGCATACAAATTACAGCTAGTGCTACTTAAGCACTACTCCTTCAGGCCAAAGATCACAAGGTGTGTAGAAGCAGCTAATTTCTACATTCTTGTTCTTGAGTAGCATAAGAGCTGTGATGCTCTCAGCTGCCTGCACTGTCTGCTCTAAGTGTTATTTTTCAGACAAAGCTGGCCTAAAACTCCTTTTTATTAGATAAAGAAACAGAAAAATTCCACACATTGGTGAAGTGTCAGACACATTTGTGGTGCACAAAACACACAAGGGTAAGACACAGGGGTGCACAGAGCAGTAGTAATAAATATTGAGCTAGATGGAATAAACCAAATTATAAAATTTTGTTGATAATATTTGGAGTTAAATGTTCCTTTAATAAGCCCATTAAAAGATTTTTCAAATAAGAGTTTTATTTTTTTTAGATCTGAAAAACAGTTTTCATTACATGACTTCAGTGAATTTGAAAAAGGTGCAAAGCACCTACTGAACATAATCACTGGTTTTGAAGCCTATGCTGTGGCAGAAACATGCCATAACTAACTGTAATTTGTATATTATATTAGCATGTTTTAGAAGAGAAAATACTAAGTGTTTTGATAGAAAACATATGACAATAATCTCAAAGCACTTTTCTCAGTTTAAAATTACTTTGCTTTAGATGAACATTCTTCTATAACTGGAATATGTTTTTACTTTTATTATTTTTGTTACTGCAGTTGTAAGCATTCTGTAGCAGAAAATGTTCTATTTTAAAGAATACTTTGCTTGATCTGGTGGATGTTGTATGTTGGATGCAAAGTGGGAATAATTGAGTGTATATTGAGTTATCTATTTGCTACATTATGAGTATGAAGTAGAAGTAAGATGGAAAATAGATTGTTTTCTTTCCAGTAGGAAGGGAAACAATGACTGACTCTACAAAAGAATCTTTATACTATTCAAAATAATTCCTCATAAAAATTCATGACATTTAAATCAACTCTAACAGTATAATATTCCAAAGATGCTGATTCATTTGCTAACAGCCACTGGAAATACTCTTTACTATCTTTCAGTCAGTGTTTTAAGTCTTCAAAGCACTTTCCCTTTGTTATTTTAAAGGAAAACAAAATATATCTTTAAGTATTTTTATTTTTTCCATATCTGTTCATAGTATTCTATGTTCTTGAATTTTCTGCCTTGTATGAACAGATTTTTAAGAGAAAATAAAATTCTACAAAGTGAGAGGTTATTTTGGATGTTTATATTAAATTATTGTGTAACTTCCTTGAACACAGGACTACTGAAAAGTTCAGCAGAAAAATTTTTTGATTAAACGTTACTTATTTTGGCCAAAGTCTTTGGAAAAATAAGGTCGTTTCTTTTCCCCAAGGAAGGACCATCTTAAATGGATGAATTTTCTCTTTTTCCCATATTATCAAATATGAGGTGAGAAAGGTTGGTGAAGATCACCAGTATACTTGCCTTCAGATCTTCCAGCTTCTAAATCATCGCCCACTGCTGCTCTGGAGAACAATTCAAGTCTCTTGACCTTTACTCCTGTGCAGAGCAACTGGACACTTTGAGCAGAAAAGATACAAATGAAGCTTGACTTGTGTGGTGATGAGAGGACTAAAACAATGGATTTCTGAAGAAGCTGCAATGTTCACACCTCAGCTATTCACTTTACTTTCTTTTTAAAGTCAATGGCAAAAGTAGCCATTGCCTGATCACGTCCATCACATCACGTGCCTTGTTATTCTTCCTCTTACACTACCTCACAAGCTCACGTAGAGACATCTAGATTTCAGATGCTTCAAATGAGGTTCCCAGTGAAGGTTTGAATTTTTTTATTTGGTTTGGTTTTCATGATTGCATATGCTTTTGCATTGCCTCTTATTTTGAATAATAATTGGGATATAATAGCATCTCTAAAATTAAATCTCTGATGCGTAATCTAAACCACATAAAGCAGGATGTGTGCAGAGGTGGGTCAGATGCACAAACCTCTCCTGATGGCTTCCACTTTCTCCTTTATTTTTGGGGGGATTTTGTTTCATTTTTTTGTTTTATTTGTTACATTTAATGGACTTCATCAGGAAAACACAATTTATTGACATTTTGTTGTATTTTGCTAGTAATCCTAGTTCTCACAAGGAAATGCTCTTGATGGATGCCTTATCAACATATGTTCCTACTGTTCTTGCATCTCTCTCAGGTTATAGGCAAGCAATATATCATCAAGCAGTCTAAAAGGAAACTGAAGTGCATGCACAGAACAAGACAGAAAATATAGTTCTGCTTAAAAATTGAGGAACTACAGTAACACAGTCAAGTTTATAGGATGAAGGTTCGTATTTTCACATGAGCTTGGAAGACTGAACACTTGACTGAAACAATGTAATTAGAAGTTGCAATTAAAAAACTGGGTTAGCATTCTTAGTGACATTTGATTAAACATGTTAGCTAGCAAAAATATACAAATGAAGGTCACATTTGCAAGTATTATAAGATGGTCTATATTTTAATTAGATAGTTGAGAAATGTCAATGAGTTAGTAACTGACCAGGAGTCACTTAAAAAAAAAAAAAAAAATGCAGGAAAACAAAACATCACTCCAAGAGTCAGAATCCTTTACTCTCTGCAGATTTCAAACACGACAAAGATGGTTTTCAAAGAAGTTTTGGGGATGGATTCAATGAATTTGCTTTGTCATTTTTCTCTGTTTGAAAACAGTATGCAATTTGGTCAAATTACATAGTACCATTGTTGGAGCTATCATGACGTAAGTTGTGCCTTTTGAAACAAATCTGTTGGATAAAATATAACAAGATATTATTTGTGCTTTGTATTTGTACTCATGGACTGTGCCTAAGGAACATGTCTAAGCATGTGCCATCCTGTGGGAAAAAATCCCCTTTCTCTCAGAGTCAGCTTAGTTCTCCCACAGCATCCGTGAAGTGAAAATGAATTTAACCTGACACAGCTGTTACAAACTATAGGAGAAAACTTCTTTCAAATTATCTTGAAATTAATAATTTTTCTTTTCCTAAAAGAACAAGACTCAGTAATCAGTAGAAGACAGTTTCCTTATTAGCTGTGGCACTGTTTTTCCTCATTGTGTTAAGTCTGACCAAAGAAAGGCTGAAGAGCAGCATGTGCTGGAAATAATAAAAGATGCATGAATAATTTAATGACTTGACACAGATTCATTAAAAAGTTACCAAAACTAATTCAAATCATAGTTTGCTGTTGGAAATCACATTTAGGAAAATGTGCACTTGAATAAAAAAATATAGTCTATATTAAAACTGTCATACTGTTGTTAAGATGACTATAAATCTGGTAGATCTAAGTGCAAAGAACTATGAAGGCTAATCCAAGCCACTGATTTCATTGTGTCTGGTTTATAGGTGCTAAATATCTTTACCATTTGGGTTTATATATTCTTTATTTGAGTCTGCTTTCAGCTGAAAACCGTTTTCATGCCAAATACTTAAGTTATTTTTAAGAATGATTGTTAGCAAAAATATGATTTAACTGTGAAGCTCAAATGCAGTAAAGTTTTGAGAGCTACGCATAGGTCTTTGATTGAGTTTCTCAAGGATTTTAAGGGTAGACTGGTAAAGCTAAAAAGCACATTAAAGAGTAACATCTACTCTCCAGCAGTTTAACTATGTGCTTAAATAATGAAAAACAGATTTATTTTCCCACGTCTCAGAAGTCTAATCTGAACCAAATTAAAGAAATAATTTTATTGAGAAAAGTACTCCAGTAAAAATATATTCTAATTAAGCCACTGCAACTAGGCAGTGCAGAAGCCTATATCTCTGGAGGTAAACATTCAGATTAGGAAGTGGGTTTTGTTTTCAGATAAGTGTGATTTTGCTCTAGTAGTCAGTAATGATCCCAGGCTACAGACTTTCAGTAAACAAAACAAAAAATATTTGCTTATGTATCATTTATTAACCATTTCCAGTTATGTCTTACGAGAGAAGCTTTACTCAGATACAACATCCTCATGAACATGACAAAGCAACCAGAATCAGGGTGAAATTTCACATTGATCACGAATCCCAGCCAAACAAAACAATTACAGCATGAAAGGTCAGAAACCAGCTTGCGTAATAGTGCCATTACTGCAGGACCTTTTCACCATGTAGACTGACTTTTATATCCTATCCTTCTCTTCTTTCCCATGGTACTTTACATTCATGCCATCTGAGATCATGTTGACGTTTTTGTTCTTTCAAACCCTGGATTTACCATTGCGGAACCATTCAACTGGAAAACAATTTTTTTTTTTTTATTATTTTTTTTTTCTTCTTAAGCGGGAAAAGAATGAGAGTCTTCTTGAATTGATGAGGCAACACAGAACAAGTCCATTTCACCAAACTTCTTACACATACTATTTCCGCAAAAAGAAGTTGTCAAAATTATTTCAGCATTGTTGAATCCTATTTACAGAAGTAGCTTATTGCATTTTGCATGCAGATAGACGGGAGAGTTGTAGCATAAAAATGAGAAATATTGTATTAGCAAAAACCATACTTTGATTCAAACTTCTGCAGAAAGGGAGGCTACATACCACTGGTGATTTCAGTGTGGCTTCTGTTTAGTTTCATGTAGCAAGCTGATATGTCAGCAAAATTTAGGCAGCCTGGGGTGACTCTCGCTATTGTACTTTCTCCTTTGTCTGGTCCCACTTACTGCACCTCCTCAAACCTCCTTCCCCTCCAGATACACTCCTCTGCCTGGAAGCTGATCCAGGCACTCATCCTAATGACAGAAAGTCTGTCCCAAGCTAATTAGGTCACGAGTACTTGTTAGCTCAAGCTTACTAGAAATCGTAGTATGCCTCATCTCATAAACTGGCATGCCCTTCCAATTAAAAAGAGTAAAAAGGAAAAGCATTTCTTAGTACAATTTTGAAAGGATTAATAGTTAATTTGCTCTACCACGTGTGTATAATTTGCAATTCAGCCTGGTGGTAAACAAGTTAAGTGTAATGGAGGATAGACTTTTTGGTGTGTTTGTTTATAAAGTTATACAGACATACTACTTTTGTTTCTCTTTTCTGCCTGGGCAGCAGGGAGGAAGGCTGCTTATTTGTCTTGTTTGCTGGGTGATAGATCTGGCAAAATCAGATGTGAGCAAGTGAGCAAGGTCATCTGAGAGACTTCTATGGAAGCAGGTGGAGATGGCAGAGAATGAGTGACACAGCAAGGAGGAGAGCTAAGTGACAGACTCTCTAGAGTGGGTGCCTGGCTGCATTATGTTCTCAGTGTGTCACTGAACTGAAAAAATCACTATTGAAAATGAAAGGAAGAATTATAAAATCATGTCTTTATGTGGAAATCTGCAGAGTTGTGTGCTTGCTCCACCCACTTTCCAAGATGACATTGTAACGCAACAGGAATGTAGAAGTTGTGTGAAATGGTCTACCTAAGAATCAGGATTATTCGTACTAGTATTAAATTACTGGTTCCTAATCTCTGTTTCTTTGTGAAAGAAGCAATGTACAGCTCAGGCTCTAACTTGCACAGAAAGCCTTTCTGTCTACCCATGAAGGAAGACTATTTCTCAACTTTCCCAGTGAAATGACACAAGAATAATCATTTGAATCTTCTCAAACTGGAATATCTGATACAGTCAGGAATGTCATCCAAGGAATTATCTTCTGTTGTCAACAATCAGACTACATAGTTTAAAAAGTCTTCACACATTAGAATTTTACTACTAATATATGTATGGCATATAGTACATTTAACAGCCTAATAACACATTATTTCAGTCACACAAAGTAAATATCATTTGCTGAAAAAGTACTGACATAAAGTTTTCCGAAATCCATGTCCTTTGCCATAGGGCAAATAGCATAGAGCTAAAATAACATGCTGAAAAATAAAAAAAAGTGCCTGTATCTGCAGAAAATACTCAAGGAACAGTACATTCATTATAGATGTGATTGTAATCATGTTTCCTTTGGAAATCTTATTAAGGTTTATTATGCTGTGTTGTTAAGTTTGAACCAAAGGCAGTGTTGCTTTTTTTCTTTTATAATGTTGAATTCCTTCCAGTGTGCATTTCTTCTGTGTCTGTGTGCATACTAGAGGAATGTCTTCCCAACAGTAGTTGCCACTGTTCCCACTTTTTTTCTTTCTTTTTTTTTTTTTTTTAAAAGCAGTAGAAATGGATCCTGTAAACCAGAAAACATATCACTGTTACAATTATTTAATAGTTCCCTTATGTATAAAAATATACCCAAGAATAGTTCTGTGACACCACACTTTTTAATTTAGCATTTTCTTTCTGCTTCCTTGTCCACTTCCCATAGATTACAGTTCACCTTGGACAGAAGCAAAAGGACATGTGTGTATACAAAAGACTTTCAAAGCGCGAGTCCTTTGCATGGTGCCTTGCATCCTTGTTACCAGATAGAAGCTGGTCACACCACAGCTCCACGTGAGAAAAACAGGACTGCATCCCAATTTGCCCATTTCTAGATTTCCTGCAGCATTTCCAGGGAGGGTATCAGCATCCCTGGGGACATCAGGGGATCTGAGCTTTGAGGATCTGAGGAGCTCCACAGTGTGCAATGCCTACTTATGGTACAACTAATTAGCTATCTAGCCACCAGAACAGCTATGTTCATCACTGATAATTTCCATCCTCTGATTATGTTAGAGAGTGTGTTAGAGACAATTTTGTTGCTTTCCTTTATGTTTGTCCTCCCCAGGGAACATCTTCCTTCTCTGCTCACAAGGAAGATGTCAACTCTGCATTAAAGATTTACTGTGATAAGTTTAAACATGGACATTTCCACTGCAGCTCATTTATCTGAAGTCATTTATATTTGTACAGCCAAAAATATTTTTATTTATAAGATAAATTAACAATTGGTGAGACCAAAATCAGTCAAAAAGACAAAATTTCTTGAAGAAACTTCGATGGCACTGAGATTCTGACCACAGGGAAATCAAAATGAAAATAAGTTTCTCTAATGGAGACAGATTTTAATATGAAATTTTGAAGAATTTTCTTTATAGTTCTCCTGTAAATGGAAAGATTTTACTTCCCCCTCCCGCCCCTCAGAAAAATTTTACTTTAATAGAACTAAAATATATTAATATTGCAAACAGTTAAAGGAATGTATTGAAGGACAATCAAAGATGTTTTTTATGAAATCACATTTACATTCCAATGCTAATGTTTCAAGAGGTCCTATAAGATATATTTTCATACAAATTTTTAATTTATCATGATGATATTTTATTTCCCCTCTCTTTGTGAGTCAGAATAGACACTATTATGTATATGATATGCAAAACACTATGATGCACATTATAAACTAGACGGTTTATGAGACCAGGATGAAAAATAAGCTAACACGGACTTCTCCTTAAATACACCTTTTCCATCTGATTACAAAACCTTGTATTTAAATTCTGATTTTAAATGATATATGGCATCCTCTAGTGATGTGTATACTTAAATTTTGCATAGATTAAAATGTTAATGTTAAAATACTGGTCATGTGCTTTTGCCAAATTCAAGCTTTTTCTAAAAGATAGAAGAGATGCATGTTTAATGCCTGATAGAAACCACTACGTACTGTACTGAAAAGACATTTCCCTAAACCTGAAAGACTCGAAGCATTCACTGTCACAAACTTGATAAAGTAAAATAGATACTCCTCTAATTTAAAACCATCTGAAACATAAAATAATCCAGACTATATTTATGCTTGGAATATTTTTCTCTCCAGCTCTCCAGCAAGACCGTGGCCTAATATTTTAAGGAGATTTTATTTCAATTGAGTGCACTGCTTTTGAATGCTCACAGTTTTTGCTTGTTCATATTATGCCAATCATATTTATTTTTCTGCCAGCCACTTCCGCTGTCCTCCCCCCGATCAGTTCCTTCATAGGCACTTGATACACAATCTGACTGTCTTTGCTTATCTGTATCAATGTATTTTTACAGTGCTCCTCTCGCCTCCTTAAGACTGTTGGATGTTAGGGACTATCAATTTCAACAATTGTGGTTGCTTTGTCCTGCAGCTCCTGGGTGATATTTTTAATCCATTATAATAAAATAGTTTATTTCTTTCTCTTGTATTTGGCATTGTACAGGGACCAAAAAAAAAATTGTGCACTATTCTTTATTTGTAGACACTGAAACTTTTAAGTACAGGCAGAAAAGGAGAAAAAGGGAAGTTGGTGGTGATACTGGCATGTGCAAGTTTTTGGTAGGGAGATTTGCGCATACATGGGATCTTGCCTGTTTTAGCTAACCCAGTCAATTTGCAGAGTAGCATTGAAATGTGGAGCATATTTAGCGTCAGCCAGCATTTCTGCACTGCGTACACAAAGTAATGTAAGGTTGTGAAGGACAGAAGGTGGTTTGACAGACGTTTTTCTACTGTGATTTAGGGTCATAGAAATAGAATTAAAAACATTGAAAACTCATATTACCATAAGTAAGAAAATAAAGAGCCACTTGTTTTTTGTATTGTGTTGAAACTGTATGGGAATTTTCTGATTTAGAACTCTGTGCTGCTACCCAGTTCTGCCTAGAAGCCGAGACCCTCATAGACTCTGGGGTGTCTCTGACACTCCTTTAATAGATAAAATTTTTCTACTTTTCTAAAGTACAATTAAATATTATTTTGAAACATGATAGATTTTTTCTTTATTCAATATTCACTTCTTGGGTTTTTTTCAGAATATTCAGAAGCTGTTCCTGGTCTCCCGACTTCATATGCTGCTATCCTCAGAATCAAATCAGGCAGTTCATCTTTAACCTCATTTAATTCAAAGAGCAGACCACGATTAAGCAGTCCTTCATTAGGAAGTGTATCTTCACCAGGCTGGAGAGGAGCTGCACATTATCACTCCCCAACAAACCTCTACCAATTTTCAGAGGCCTTCAAACATGATGGTAAGTCTAGTTTCTCTCTGAATTTTTGAAATATTTTTCAAAAGCAGGGGATTTTTATCAGTATACTTCAGTATTCCTCAGACATAATTTTGAATTTTATTAAACTTTTCAAAACAGAAACAGGCCTATTTCCCTTTAAATTCTTCAGATTGGCTTTAAACTCCATAGTTGAAACATCCTTTTTTGAAGATTCCTATGCAGAATACTTTTGTACATTTTTTGCCTCATGAAAATAGCGAAATAGTGATTGGAAATTCTATTACAACACAATTTCACCTACTCAACTAATGTCTGTATATTTGAAAAGCAAATCAGTAAAATGTCAGTCCCTCTTTTATATATTTTTTTCTCTTCCGAATTTTTTATGATTTAATCATGAATGATAACAATGTAAATTAAGCATGAATAGTAAATCTTATCAAACCACCTTTTCTGTAAATTACCTGCTCTGTATAGTCAACTATGTCATACATGCACACATGCATGCATGGATAGACACCACAATACTGTGTCATTTACCTTTACATGCAATAAATCATAGTAACAATATGCATTTTCTCATATTTGGTTTCATTTTAAAAAGCTACATTTCTGATAAAATTTGTTTAGTGATAATATTTATCTGAATTACTTCCAATGAAAGGTAGAAAGAAAAACAGAAAGAAAAGAAGAAAGGTACAAGAGGGAGGGAGGAAGAGGTTAGAGGATATTTAAACATAGTAACCATAGGAAGTAACAGGAGAAAGAATCATGATTAATACCTCATAGTTCAACAATCACTGTGATTACAGGATTATCACTTCTCTCAGTAAGTGTTTTGTTTTGTTGGGTTTTTTCCCCTGGAAAGTAGCTTGCATGTATTGAAAGCTAATGGTATATGCATGTCTTTTTCTGAACAGGAAGAGTTTAGATACCAGTATAAATATGCTCTGTGAATTGAAGTTGATCTAGAACATCATCAATTTGAACCATGCAAGCAGATAAATTCTGGTTGATAGCATCTGTGGAACTGGGGCAGGTTTCTACCTTTGTCCTTCCTCTGCAATATTCTTTGTAAACAGTGACTAGACTAAACTCAGTTATTGCCCATGCACCACTGATAAATCCTCCCAGGCAATCTGATATGTGCAGGAGAAAATCATAATTCAGGATAAGAACTGGAGCATATTACCCTTGTCTTCAACAGCATGAAGGTCTAGAGACTGTTGGAGAAGAAATTGGTAAGTGCAAGTAGGTGCAAGTCAAAAGAATACAGACTTGCTGAATCATGTAGTACAATCTAGAATTACAAAGCACCTTCTCCTTGACTGACCATGCTTTTTCCATCATGTTTTCATGGGGGAAAAAAAAAAAGATGGCAAAAGGCAGTTTACTACGTTCAATTTTGATGTGAACTTTTACTGTTATTTCAATCCTAAATTTGAGAGGCCTGAGAAAATTTTATACTCAACTCATTCTAAGAATATGACGTATGGGAAGGGGATCCTCAGAGTAAGCATTCCAACACCTAAATACTTGTAATTTCCAGGAGATATGCTGAGATCATACCTGACAAAGGTCAGCAATCACGGGGCTTCTAAATACATAGGGGCCGCATTCCAGCTCTGCAGTTGAGCTTCTGTTTCGCAGCAGGAATTGGAGAACGACTGTCTGGAGACAAAATTCAAAAAGGGTCAAAACAGATAAGCCCCAATGGACAGAACACTTGACTCAGAAGAGATAGACTTCAGTTCTTTCTTCCAAGGACTGCATAAAACAGTTCTAGGAGACCTACTCCATGACTTACTGGTCTTTGTACATCTAGCTTTGTAGACAGTTGCACACACAGGTAAATCTGAGGCACTTGAGTAAGATTTTTAAAGCCCTTTATCTGATGCACCTGAATGGCACAAGCACGGGTATGAAACATGACTTAGAAGATCAGTATACTTCTGGAAGTCTGTGGTAGGAGATTGGGTAGGATAGTCTGCGTCAGCCAAGAGGATAAGAACACATTTACCGTGGAAGCTGAATGGGCAGCTGAACGTAACTTCTTTTCTAACAAGTACAGGCTGCTGTACCATTTCCTCATTTGTGTGAGGTCATGACTGACCACTGCTACAAGGGAGAGGACACCAATACAAGGGTGGGAAATACATTTTATGTTATTATGATTAAGAAATTGCATAATTCAAATATCTAATTTATGGCATACACTCCGAACCTAGGTTTGCCGTAAGAAAAAAGCAACATTCTTTCATTAGGTGCCTAAGTATACAAGTTCTCAAGCAACTTCTTAATTGATTTCCCAGGAGATGTTCAGAGGCCTGACATGACTTCTAATAAAGGTCCTCTTATACTGACTTTATACCATTCAATTTGCACTCTTAGTAGCATGTGTTTCCTGATATTTCAAATTAAAAGAACTATGCTGCAGCTCACCGCTGAATTTAAACTCTATGAAATTACTTAGCATAAACACGCAGTTAAGGCAACACAGTCCTTTTCTTCAAGCTAAGTATCAATGTGTAAAGTCACGACTAAACTCATATACTTCTTACTGTTCCAAAAACTTTTGGAAATACTGCAGTTAAAATAATTGAACTTAACCTTGAATAAAGTATCTTCTTATCCTTACAACTTTGGTTTGATATCTTTTAGAAGAAAGCAAAAAGCAGGGCCTAGTTCAAAACTGGAAGTAGTTGAATCAATTTTCATTTCTTAAAAATATGCCGCAATATTCATTAATGTGGTATGCAATTTAGATAGTATGAATGAAGTGTTTGCTTAATAAGCAAATAAACATATCTACTTCAGAAAAGATAGATCTAAAAATATGAGAAAATAGCTTTATCTCCTTTGCAGTGTAAACTCAATCATGCATGTACTTTACAGCATTCCAGCATGCAGCATACTAGAATCAAAGTAGATACCTCAAGGCATGTGTATCTGCCTGAACTTAACTGTCAAAAAAGTGTCTCTTCAAATTCTCTTGACAAAAGTCAAGAGTTAAGTTAACCGAAGTGCCTCTCAAGTTAACTGAAATGTAGTTTTAAGATTAAATGTATTTTATAAAGGTATGTGTGTATAAATATATATGCATATGTATGTGTGCCTGCTTCTATACATGTAAAATAATTATTGTAAATTGCAGCCACATTTATTATTCTTAGAATCTGTTACATACAGAAATAATTACTGGAATATATTTTTGTGTGGTAAATCAGTGGACTTTTTCTATTACATTATATTTAAAGATAATTTATATTTGACAGATTATAGGGATATTAAAGTAGTCATTCTTTATTTCTTAGGTTTTAAGTGAAAGGCTATATCACAGAACCTGCTTGTGTTTCTAGATTTTAGTTGAAGAAAGTGATATGTTTTCTTTGAAAGCAGAGTGATTATTTATACATCTAAAATATTTTCTGAATATACTGAACAGGTTAAACTGTTTGTTTCCATGGTAGCAAAGGTTAATCAGAATATGCTTTGGAGTCATCAGCTCAAATGCAGGCAAGGGGCACAAACTGAAAACAAATCAGGAAAGTAAGAAATTTGAAAACAAGTTTGATAATGAGTACTGCTAAAATTTGCTCCACTCTTAACAAAATTGTCTTTCATTTTGTAGAACCAATTTGAAGTGAAATACTTTTGGTTTAATAATGACTGATTATATGTGCATTTCAGCAACATATATAACCTTATCAGCAACTTCTGCAACTTTCTTGGTATATCCTGAACATTTTAATACTCAGGACTGACAGATCATCGGGATGTTGTTGGGCCCATGACATGTCAAGTAGATACTTTTCCCGGTAGGGTCTGTATACAGAGTTCAATGCTTATTTTAGGATGGAATGACCCCTCCTTTTAAGCTGCTTTAGAAGTTCTATCATTTTATGCTAACTTTTATCTTTTCTTTAGAAAACTCTTCCATCTCCATATGGGTTCCACATTTGAAAAAATGAGCAAAAAGAAGTAGAGAGATAAGAAAAGGCTTGTATCCCAGCCCTGTAAAAAATTGTGGGTTTTTTCTAAATTTTGCTGACTTACAAAGACAAATTACCATCATTCTTTTTCCAACTGTTATTTGGACAAATTCTGTCTGTGTGTCACAATAACAGCTGAAAATAAATGGTTTGTCTGGAGATCTCTCTAGTCCACCTTCAGAGGGATTAGCAAATCTTAAATCTATGACATTTGATGCAAGTGGCCAGTGCAGTGTAGAATTTGCTACAACTTCTGCAGACAATTAAATTTTTAAAATATTATTTAAGAAAATATTTCAGAGATCGTTATTTCTTTTCTACTTTAAAAGTACAGCACACAGAATTGTCAGATGTTAGAAATAATATTGCCAATGCAGCATTGATGCAGATCTTTAGACACAGTTCCTTCCTGCCCACCTCTGTGTTCCCACGGTTCCAGGAATTTATTCTTTTTCACAGTGTGTATATTGATCTGGAATTATATCAAGGGTGGTGGCAAGAAAGCTGAGTGTTGAGGAATGACACTATTTCAGTTACTAGAGAACTGAAACTACAGGAATCTTTATTCTCATCTGTAGTTTGTTCTCATGGTGCTTGCAATGCTCAGCAAGACAAAAATCCAAATTTTTTAATCAGTAAATTGGGGAGAGCATGAAAGTTTCTCTCACTTTGTAAGTAAGAGGGAAACCACATTTTGGCTACTGTCCAAGGTCCAGCATACACAGATTCCAGTTTCTACTCCTGTGTGGATTTAAATAACTTGTCACTAAGAAGTCACATAGTATGGTATTGCCTAAGTGCAGGTGGGCTGTAAGGAGAACCTCAGAATTCAAAGAATATTTGAGTACTGCTCCCAAGAATACTAAAAGAATTTTAGTATTTTAAAGAATTTTAGAATGGGGATTTTATTAATATTTGGAATGTTTTCCATGCCCCAACCTTTCTGGGAAATATCAGCTTATATAACAAATTCTACTAATAATGTTTAGTGGTTTTAGTTGCCTGTACTGAAAATGGCAACTTAAAATTTGTAAAGGGACCGCAAACTAGTTATGTTGCTTTGTTCCAATGAACACTTGTAATCCCAAAACATACATGGCACTGTATAATAAATCACCAGCACTTGAATAAGATAGAGAAAAATGGTTGCTTTCAAACAAGCCTGTGTGAGGAACAGAAATATTTCCCTTGAGTTGGAATATACATACACTTAATATGTATGTTAAATATTAATCTTTTTTTATGTTCCTGCTTAAGTTAGAAAATAAAAATAAGGTGTGGAGTTCAAATTCTCCCATGCACATTCACACAGGACTTTCCTGTCAAAAAGCATGAGTCACTGTTAGATAAAATATGAGAATCTTACTTAGTCTTTTCTGAAAAATTTGTTTAGCAGAGTAATTTAACTTAATTTCATAGTCAGCTTCTAGGGAAAATTAAAAAAAAAAAAAAGATGTAAAAATAAAACCCACAACAAAGAAACCCAAACAAAACCAAAAGAGCCTCAAACCTCCAAAAACAGAGCGGGGGGCGGAACCCAAACCCACACTAAAACCATATGACACTTTTTCCACAGTGACAATAAGACTTGAGGAAATGCATCCATACATAAAGAATGAAGATGTTGATTTTTACTCCAAAAATCACAGGAACAGGAAAAGGAGTTAAGAAGTTTGGACAGAAAAGAAAAGTACCAGTTGTGAAGATCAGAAAGGAATAAGTTCCATATTTACCACAAACTTGATGCTTCTGGATCCCTGAATGGATCAGAAAACATATATGTGTATAAAAATGTGCATATATATATATGTATATATTTTTTCATATATACAAAGATATATAAATTAAACATAATAAGGAAATAAGTAGAAGTAGGAGAATTGCCAGGAGATTTCAGCAAAAGACCACACAAAGCAGAAAAAGCAGCCAGTGGTTCATGAAAGAGAAAATTTTATTTCAAGGTCGGCTTCAGACAGAGAGGGCAGGTCCAGCAGAGGTCCTCTTCTCCATGACTGTGGGGAGCCTCCAGAAGCCTGTGGGTCTCTGCATACCTTGCAGCCTGGTTTCATCTCTGTTAGGGGAAGGAAAAGGGGATCTGCATCCCCAAGTCTCACCCCACATGAAACAGTGACATTAGCAGAGTTTGTGCTGGCTTACGGGAAATGTTCTTAAATCCCATAGTTTCAATGTAGATTTAAACTCTCTACATAGAAGAGAGTACAGTAAGCTTCTGGTGATGTTCCAGGTCAATTTTGAAAAACTTTGGATTTTCCGTTAGCTTTAACAGGATGCTAAGTTCTAGCTAAACTATGTGCCTATCATTGATACAATTACTGACATCTTAGTAAGGCTTCACTGAATTGGAGCTTTTATTAGCATTATGTATAAAAAATGTTAGTTTTTTCTCTTTAAGTACAAGCCAGCCTATGTTTTAAATTGAAAAAAAAATATTTTTAAAATACTTTTAAAAATATTTAAATGAAATATTTTCATCTGTAGTTGTGTTACCTTCATCGCTTTTGAAACAGAGGAAGCATAGAATACTTGAGATTTTCAGTTTCAAGTCTGTCACTGCAGTTTAAATGAAGGTAGTAGGTCATTAGGTGGTCTGTTATGATTTCTTGCATATCACATTTGACACCCCACTGTGTTTTATTTAAT
This sequence comes from Thinocorus orbignyianus, assembly GCA_013400375.1. Classification (NCBI taxonomy): domain Eukaryota; kingdom Metazoa; phylum Chordata; class Aves; order Ciconiiformes; family Thinocoridae; genus Thinocorus; species Thinocorus orbignyianus. The sequence goes on along the minus strand of VXBW01000362.1, from coordinate 184,646 downwards.
CACCCCTTTATTAAGCCTAATAATTTATAAACATGTAGTCTTGCCTTTTCAGCAAGTGCTTTGATGTCTTTGGAATAGACCTCTTTCTTCAATTATTCTGTTGCAGACAAGATGATCTAACTAAGAATTCATTTAGTCACTTTAGCTACAAACTGATGAACATTCTCATTCATTATTATGTTGTTTCTGAGTTTCTGAATACTCTCTGCTGGTACTCCACACTCCATCTGAAATGCAGATAAGCAGCCAGCTACATCTTCTCATCTTTTAGGAACATGTCTTGCATACCCTGAACATTCTGTGCTACCTTTATCTCCATTGCAAGCAGAAGTGAAACTTGTTCTTCTCATTCCACATAGCACAAACATCCGTTTGGCTACTACCATCAGGAATGCCATAAAGACTTCAGATTTTTCAAAAGGAAAGTGCACTAAGGTATTTGTGTTGCGAATAGTACAGGTAGAAAGAACACCTGTACTTCTAGTGACACAAATACCTACCTAGAGCTGCATCTTTTTCTTCTCTTTCCAGCAATTCTGGACTCTGATGTATTTTATCTACAGAGTAACTCCTAGGGAGAAGATAAGCCATTAATCTTCATGAGTATGCTCCCTATCCATATATCCACTAATCTGCATGGAATAACACCTAAATCTAGACCCATGATTTAGTTTTGCATTCATTCATTAATTCTTGGTTTTGCTAGACTCTAGCTTCACAAAAGCTCTGATTATTTATGCCTACACTCATTAGTATTTTCTCTTGCACAGTATGAGAAGCAGATAACCAAATTGTAAGAACAGAATCCATATAAAGTTTTAAACCCATATTTTCCTTTCTTAAAATAAGTTTTGCCTCTGTAACCGCCTCAGCTGTAGTGCTCAAAACTTAGTACTGGAGTTATTTTAATTTCAATAATATAAGCACGTATTAGAAATCACTGTGGTTGGAGTTTTTTAAGTAATGCAGACATCTGTCCCAGAAAATATATTTCTGCCAATGCATACAACTGAAGTAATGTACGTAAACACAGAAGTAATACAAATAGGCAAAACAGAAATCCACACTCCTTTACATAGTCCTACAAAAAAAGCTAATAAACTTGAAAATTATGCAAACCAGAAACTACTAATTGCTACTGCTCTTATTTGTTGTCTTTACAAACTGACAGGACAATTTTTGAATCTATTTTAGTAGAAGCATACATACCTGAAAACAAAGGTATTTTCAAAATCAACAGCAGTGTAAAAAGACAAAAAATTGTATGATAAGTGTACAGACACTAAAAAGGAAGAATAGCAGAACAGTTTTTCATGTGGTCTTTTCCTGTATTATAATAACAGAACTTAGAAACCCAAAATTTCACATAATTTAAGGACATGGAAATTTGCATCTCAGAACGAGCATGATATGACCTATGTCCCCCATGTTCCTCATCCTTTTTCAGACTCTAAGACTTTCTTCTCCGTACCAGGACTCATAGTCCCCAAGACTTTCTGTCCACTCAAACTTTATGAAACCATTGCAGTATGAAAAAGGTCCCAAAAGTGTGAACCCATAACATGGCTGAAGTTGTGGGGACTTGGTAGAACAATGCAGCAAATAATTTTTATAAGTCAGTGACCAAACCCCAAAATCTTCAGGTGCACCATTCTTATTTCGAACTGGTATTGATAGGACAAATGTATCAAGACGTTATAAACTGCCTAAGGTATCATGCTGTCCTCAGTACCAGTTGGAGGATTTTTATGATGTGAACACATGAAACCATAGAACTGACAGAGAAAACCCTGCTCCCACATACTTCGTTGCAAGTAGCAGGACAATGTAAGCATGTCCCCTCACCCACATTATTAGGTTAGTTCTCTAAATCTTATAAGCATAATGGGACTAAATCACTCATGACTTTGGAGCAAGTCTAAGTTGATTAAAATTCCAGAGTTTTCAGGTGCACAGTGAGCATTTTATTTATTCAGACATACATGATCAGGAACCTTTTACTTTTCTGAAGGTTACACTTCCCTCTTCACAATATGAATGAATTGGAATCAGAGATCTATTCTATGGGTCTGTGCAACTTTTCTTGTTCAGAAATTTAAATTCGTGTTAAGATATAGATACATGCCAAAATTAGAGAAGACAGCACAGGAAAATGAAGTGTCAGATTCTGCTATATATAATTTAATAGCAGCCACTGGTTGCTGCCGTTAATTTTACAAGTCATTTTTCTTAGCAACTCCTTGACATAAAGGGGAAAACTCTGCCTTAGTTCTTTGTGAGACAAGCTGATGGAAGCAGCAGGAAAATAATACACATACATTTATTTAGACTTCCTCACTATAGCACTTCTATTTCCACAGAAAGTGTTGACTATGGGCCAGTGTTCGTACAAGAGCCAGATGACGTGATTTTTCCAACTGATTCTGAGGAGAAGAAAGTATCTCTGAATTGTCAAGCTCGGGGAAATCCTACTCCCACATACAGGTACCTGTTTCAGATACTCTTTTTTTTTTTTAATTTTCAGAATATTAGCCTCTGCAATGCCACTCTGACAGCCAGTGTGCTTTGGCAAACGACGTAACAGAAACTGTTCCACGACAGAAATGGCTTTCCTGATTGAAAATCAAGAAAGTTGCTTTTTCTGATTCTGAATTATCAAGACAGATTAAGTGGTAGTCATATACTACATTTCACTTAAGGCAAGGAAATATGTGAAGTTTCAAATTATTTTCTCTGTACATATCTACGTGGAAGGACTCCTTTTGTCCATTTTTTTGGCAGCTGACAAGACCAAAAATTGTAATTGATTTTTATTCTAAACATATAAAAAGCTACAAAATACTACCCCATTTTATAGAGAAAGCAGTAAACAGGTACATTGAATAACATGACCATGCAGTACAGGATACCACAGCTGAACCAGGGTCTTTTCACCCTCAAGTCCACAATTTGCTTCCAGTGTCTGCTGCCTGTTTTCCCATAAAAACTGTTATGTTCATGGTTATCTTCTATACAGACCTGCTATGACACACTTAGGAGTCTGACAGTTCAGTTTATTAATGATGCCCACTTACAGGTGGGAACAGCATGTTGCAGTCACCTTATCCATTTGCCATATCTGACTCTGCTCATATTTTATACAAATTACAAGTGATGTAGGAGGGCTGAGGGAACATATGGTTGATCTCTTTTTTTTTCCCAGACACCCTATATCTTTTCTCCTAAAGTTGTTCTTCACTTAGAAAGGGAACATAAGGACTCTTACTGTTGCTTTGTCATAGGTGACAATGGCCAGTTCTGTTTTTTTCTTTCTTTTTATCTATTATACTTATTTCACTTGTGGATTCTTTAGCACACTGGATAAATGTTCCTTATATTCATTAAAATCACAAAACCTGCATTTTTGTGGCTGGAAGAAATACAGAGGCAGCACCATGTTTGATATTCCCATCATAACTGCACTGAGTCTGCCTCTTTACAATCAATGTGACCCTATGGAAAAGTCACGAATTCCCACAAAGAGAGGGGAACCCAGTGTTCAGCCCTCCCAGATGACCTAATTATTCTTATGGAGATCTTTTCTTTGGAGAACATATGTCATCTTCTCTCTTTCTTGGTCCAACTGTTTTTTCTGTTTTCCCACTGGAATGCAATCAACATGTACAGACTTTCAGCATATCTTAAAGGTAAGCTAGGGAGAGGACAGAGGTTCTCTCTTTACAAGGAGTCACTTGAAGAACGCAAGGGGCAATGAATAGAAGAGTGTTTTCATACAAGAGAGATTTCTTCTCAATGTAACAAAGAAATTTTTTACTGTGAGAATAATCATTCACTGGAACAACCTCTTCAGGGACATGGCAGTCCCCATCACTGGAATTTTTCAAGAGGCCATTGAACAAGGTGCTAGATAATCTCATTTAGGGTCCCTTTCCCACAAAAGTTTTGACAACATGGTCTTTTGAGATCTGATCCAATCTGGACTGTTTTGTGATTTTGTTATATCCATTCCTCCAGGTCTCAAGAGATTAATTGGTGTTAGCAGCCTCATATACAAACTTTCCAAACTGCTATTCTTGCAAGCAAGGCTTTGACCTGAATGGTTTTATTCTAACAGAACAGCTTAACTTCTGTCCTTCTGTTGCTGCCAATTGTCTTTACAGCATGTGCAATACACCCTCTCATTCAGGGGAAGGGAAAAGAGATATAAATTACTTTGTGAAGCATATACTGTTCTCCATGGCAGGTGCAGAAGGAATTTTGTCTCAAAAAGGGTTTTAGATAAGCAAAGGTCTGTTGTATTTCACTGCCCAACCATTAGCATATAAAATAATGAGGAGAAGGGATATTTCCATATCACCAAAGACCATGTCCTATTATCTACAAACATTGGACAATCTGTTTTATGGATTGTGAGGCCCATGATGCTAAGAATTCTTTTCAGCCAAAAGCAAAGCCTAAAACAACTTTTTTTTTTTTTTTTTTTTTTAAAGCTACACTAAAAGAACATTTAAAAGTGCTAAAGTGCTCAAAAATTCCAAAAATATTAGTTATTTCCTTAGTCTGTATAACTTATGAAACAGTGTTCATAACCTATTTACAAATTCTTTTTCTGTTTCTGGGCTTTCATTTTAAATTTTCTTCTTCCCTGCAAAGTGCTTTTTTTTCCCTTTGCACTTCTACAAATCATACTTTAGTATCATGAGTCAGGACCTGTACAATGAAGAACATAACTGAGATGCCTTCCATGAAGAATACAGACATTCACAAACTTCCCATGGGATCTCACAGGTCACCAGTGTTACTGAGTTAAAGGCAGGTGCAGGATTCCCTGAGACGCTGCTTCACTGCATTGCTTTCACTGCTTGTGCAGCATCATGTTTCCTATTTTACTTAGAACATACATAAGCTGGTTAGAAATTTTTTCATCAGTATCATTTCCTGATAGAAAAGGCAGTTGAAAAACAATATACTTTCTGTCTCCTTAGCCAAATTAGATTTTTTTGAAGTGTTATCTCCCACTTGTCTTCAAGAAAAAATGAAGCTTATTTTCCGTATCGGCTAATTACCTTTTAAGTATTGTATTTGTGTTTCAGTCCTCCTAGATCAGTCAGGATACCTAGAAGAAAACATGTCACAATTCAATGTTTCTTTTCCTCTGATGTGTTTGCATTATATAAAAAGAATACAATCACTCATGACGGACCCCAAGGTATATAAACAGTCAGCCAGCAAGATCCAAAATAATGGAGTAGCATTACAAAAACATATTTTTGCATTCACAAAAAATGAAACTAAGTAAAGCAGGCTGAATTTTGTGTCCACAGCCATTTAGAAATGCCAAAACTTGAAATTTTTATTTTTTTCCTGATCTAAATCTCTCATCATTACTGGATCAACAAATTTTACATTTTTTTATGTAAATATATGAATATATATATATATACACACAAATATAGAAGTTCCATTGTGATTTCATTCAATATCTTAAATAATTAATAAATTATTCAAGATCAAAAGTTGTTCTTTTTAGTTCTGCTATGCATGAATCTCTTTTGAAATGCAGTGAATCCTACATACATTTCCCTGATGTCCTTTGCAATATAAACATATTGTCAACAGTGTTTCACTTTTTACATTAAATGAAGCAGGAGTCTTCTGCAATCAAAAGTCCAATCATGAAAAAGGGGCAAATAATAGTTTCACATTTCATCTTAATTCTGGCAATTCTGAACTTTGGATTAAGAAAAAGTCAGAGCTATTTCATCTGAATTCCACAGTTTACCTCATTCACCATGAATGTTAAGAGGCCAGGGTGTACTGATAATCATTTTGCTTCGTTAAAGTTGCCTCTGGAGTCTTGATGTTGCCAAGTTTGTCCAGTCTTTGCTGAACACTGGCAAAGCTTGGAAGCGCTTGGCAGTTTCCTGAGGCAACTTTGAAACTGCAGAGTGACTATCAATGAAGTTGATATCTGTGCATCGTAACAGCTGTACCATACCTGTTTAAACTGTTTATCTCTTCTGTGTAATATCAGAAACACTCTTTCAGTGGTGTCATGTTCTATACATTTTGACACAAAAGTAAATCTAAAAAGTCTTCTTATCTGGATTATTGTTATTTATTTGATATTGCACCCCCTAGAGGTTATTGCAATGTGCTGGAGTCTATTAATCTACTACACAAAATCTTTTCTCTCGAAGCCAGCGGACTATTGCAGGGTTTGTTTCAGTCTCTGGATGTGAAATAGGAGAGAAAGGCTTTTTGGTAGACAATATCCAGCGGGAAAAAAACAACCCAACCCCAAACCCACTCACACAGCAGAAAATTTATGAGACTCTTAGGTTACTTCTGAAGCCTCGGAAAAAGAAGTGCTTGGAAATTATTCAATGCTTTGGCTCAGGTGTGATACTTTCTAATATTTCCTACAGCCTGGCTTTTTCTCCCTTATTTTCCTTCCCATCGCTGTCTTTACTGTCCAGGCTATTCATTTCACTACCAAACGTAACCTTCCCCTGTGCTGACTCCTCATTTGATCTTAGTTTCCGTTTACCTGGCAGCTGCCAGGCATTACCCTTGACCAGCCACCAACTAATTTCAGTCTCTCTTTTCCCAGTCTTCTCTGAATTTTGTGTATCCTGGTCAAGCAGATATTGTTTTGCCTTTGTCCTTTGCCAACACCCTGTTGTTTCACAACAGCCTACGTACATGAGTCTATCTTCCTACTCTTCACAGGTCTTACTCTTCTGCTTTCTGTATTTAAATCAGGTTTCTCTATTTTGTGGGGTCAGAAAAACAAATACTGGAAAAGAAAGGTTCCTGACTCTCATGCAGTGCAGACTCAGCTCTGCTAACTCTCTAAGCTCATCTGGGCCTAAGGTTTTAATGGTAGAACATGAACTGAAAGTTTGATTATTATAAGCGTGTTAAAAGTCATGTTGTTAACATAAAAGATGTAAATTTTTGTGTACGATAGTTTTTTGATGGGAAAAAAAGAAAAAAGGTGGTCATCAATTTGATTCAGCAAAGGCAAAACAAAAGGTATGCTTTCTCTTCAGATGTTGAAGATCTGTTTTTATTTGTGTATGGTTTGGTGATTTTTTTTGAGAAACTCACCTTTTGTCAGGCATTTAAAGCTTTGCCAAAATAACAAGTCTACTGCACAGGCTGTCTTTGAGTAGCTGTCATCCTTGTAACAGCTGAGGCTACCAAGTTTTGCATACTATGCCTTCCTTTGGCCATAAAAGACTGACATAATATCTTTCTATTTTCCTAAGATGGCTTCAAAATGGAACTGAAATTGACATTGAAAGTGATTATCGCTTCAGTCTAATAGAAGGAAGTTTGATTATCAACAACCCCAGTGAAATGAAGGATTCTGGACAGTATCAGTGTTTAACCACCAACATATTTGGCAGTATATTAAGCAGAGAGGCTGTTCTTCAATTTGCATGTGAGTAACAATTTTTTTTAACTTGGATAAATGAGATCATTACATTGCTTGATAAGGCTCTAAGTTGTAATTTGAATGCATTACACAGAAGTTACACTGTCTACTGACTTTGTTGGGCTAGAATCTCAAAATTAGAAATAAAATGCTTAGTGGGTAGGGGTGGACAGTTTTCTGCCGACTTTTTACTGTTAAATCAGAATCAACTACCAGGAAAAATAACTCTAGTACATGATCCCAAATGCTATCGTCTAAGGACGTACTTGAATATTCCGTGAGAATATGTTTCACTCATTGCTAGTTTCCTGAAACATGTATCACTTTGACAGAGTATTCAAGCAGAAGAAAAATAATTTAGGAATAGGGTTGGACAAACTGCCTATATATCTGTAGGATACTCTGTAACTAAGTGAGAGAGCACAGCTTTGTAAGTATATATTTATATAAATATATATACAATATATTTTCCACAAGATATCCACAATTCATGCTCCCAAGTAAATGTTATTGTCTATCTACAGTATGCTCATTTTCCAACATACTATCAGGAAAAGTGAGTCCAGAGTTTCAGATATTCTACCTCCTTTCGGCACTTTACAGGAAAGCAACCAACAGCATTATAGGGCTTTATGCAGGTGAACACAACCATGAGGGGGTTTTAAGAAGCAGAAACAGAAAAAGAACACTGTCCTAATTTCTCAGATTCTGCTGAAAATAGGACATTATCACAAAATACGAGGCCCATCTTCAAATAGCCACAACTGAAAAAGAGTGGGGTCAAGGACGACTTTCCTGCCCGGATGTCCACTAACACATAGAGTGATATGGAGAACCCAGCAGAGATAGCTTGGATTCTGAGATCCTCCTTTACTCCTCTGTGGTAAAGTCAGACCTCTCAATTCCATAATTTTAGTCTTATCTGCTTCAGATCCTGTTGAGGTATTTGTTAGCAAGATCATGGCACTGTCTACATACTTCTGAGCTGGTAGGAACACTGACATTTGCTAAAGTTTTTTCGTTTCAGGGTGGTGGTGTTAAAACTCCAAACATTGCAACAATGGTCTTATCACGGTATTACTGGACTTCGTTCCTAAACATAGCTCTGAGAAAATTCTGTTACATTTTGTCTTTTAGACAGGAAAACAATCATAAAGCAAATCACTTGTTCAGAGAACCTGTCAATTGGAAAATATAGACCATTTCAGGGCTCTGAACCTCAGATTTATGTCCCCATTTCAGGAGCACGGCTAACAGGTGGCCATTTGACCTCCAGCTGAAAACAATTACGGAGAAACTGAGCTAGAGCTCGAACAACAGAAGGCCTATGGCTTTCAGTAGCTACATACACGGTTCATTCAGGACTCCAGAACTCAATGTATTTCTAGTTACCGTATTATCTGTTAAAAAAAGTTTGGGTTTGGTGAGTTTACTTTTATTGGATTTTTAAATTATTATTAGCTTGCACATCTGCTTTATTACAATGGCTTGGATGTGACTTCTGTTCATTAAAGTATTTACTTAGGAATGGTAATGAAAGTTTCTCAGTCAAGTTTAACAGAGGAAAGCTAGCTGGAAGAGCTGTGGTGTAGCAAAAAATGCTGCAGATCTTACAAGAGAGAAGAAGCTGTTATAAACACACAAAAATCTTTCAAAAAGGTTAAAGTTATAAATGGTTGAAGTTCTTTTAGAATTTTGTGAGCAACCCCTTCAGAAAAGGTGTTTCAAGTTCAATGTGTATTTGTTTATCAGCTTCTTTGTAGCATGATACTATCTCTTCTACACTACTAAGCTTCTTCAAATCCCTGATCTTGAAGAGCTGATGTGTTCCTGTTGAAACAATATTTGCATCATGCAGAAACTCACAGTATAAATTTGTGTCACTGTACCGTAAACTCATAGCAAACTATTAGAAACTTATATCACAGAAATGTTTCAGTCATACACAAAGCAGGCATAAAATAAAATTTTTATTGTCATTTTAACTTTAAGATAGCTAAGATACTGTCCTGACTTTGACCAGATAGTACAGATAAATTTCCTTGAAGCAAAGAATGGAATACTTTCATCCTAGTATCTTGGGAGATACAAAGTTTACATTGGTTCCCAAAGTGCTACTATTCTGTTTCCTTTAGGGAATTTGTATATGCTTTTCAGATGCTTAAAGGGAATACCCATACCTTACAGCTTGAAGGATGGTTTTATTATTTAAAACATAATATTTTGGAGACCTCTCACCTCATATCTAGAAAAATTTCTGTAGTGTAATCAAAATCTTTCTGAAATAAATTCGGAAATTTTCCATACTGATATTTTAACCAATTAATATACAATATCTCATTTATTAATCACTATTTTTCTTGCATTTGCATTCATTAATTACCTGAAAACAACCTGGGTGATGCAGTATACAATCAAATTAGGCTATATTCATTCAATAACTAGCATTGAGCTCTAAAGCATTATATAGATAGGTAGAGATGGTCTAGACAAAGGTTAGCTTACATTATAATGAAATAAATGTAAGAATTTTAAAAATATCATGTTTGTGATAAAATATTGTAAGACAAAATTTCTGTGTAATTGAACTAGGACATTTTATAGTATGCTTGTTAAGAGCAGACTTGCACATTTCCAGTTATTTTCAGTAAGACAGAAAATAAAGCATTGAAAAAGATTTTTGTAAGAAAAGGTCCTAACCTTAAAGTAATTAAGATAATTGGTGCCCTGCAATTTTACCAGGCTTTAGTGTCTTGAAGGTTAATTTATAATCCCAAGGACAAACCAAGGCATTTCTGACTATGAGATACAGAACAACACATAACAGCATTGAGTTTCCCGTTTTTCACTGAAACCGTGGATTCCAGAAGCTTAGAAAGTTACCACTTTCACAGAAAAAAAAAAAAAAAAAAAAAAAAAGTTCATGGATTTGCTTGAGTGCATGGTTTGTACTGCTGTGGAAAACAGCAATGTCTTTGCAGCTTTAAATTAATTTAATTTAATTAAAGAGAAGAATGGCATATAGCTCAAAAGGAAATAATAGGGACCATTAAACAAGGCCTTTGGCACTCTCTTACAGGAAAAAACATGTGCTGTAATATGACTATGCAAAAATGTCACAAAACTTGAAAAAGGAGAGCATGTTTATTGCATTGGCTCTTAGCTTTCTCACAATTGCATGGCCAAAAGCCCAGTTGCTATGGTTATTATCATGTAGTACAGCATTGGTCATGCATAACAAATATAAATGTTTATGTTCTGTGTCATTTGCATATGTGTACATAATTAAAATAGGATTTTGAAATCCTTATATGATGCCTTTGGATTTGAAAGAGAAAAAGATACAAAGCTCATTTGGTTTATATGTGTTTAAATATATAATAGTTGAAATAGCCTTCTCTATCACTGGTTATTTTTATGGAGTAAAAGGGAAAGACTAGTTATATGTCATTAAAGATCTACTCGAATTTTTAACTATCATAGCAAATATTTAAGATTATCTAAACACAGAAAATAATATATCTTTTTTCTTTTTCCCTCCACATTTCTATGATTACTTATGCCCAAAGTCAAGCTGGTTTATACTATTTTAAGAAATTCAGCAAAAAAACCCCAAAACTTCTGTAACAGAAATTAAATATATTTTTCAATAAAGGCAAATATTTGCCAAGAATTTCTTTTGTCTTCAGTAGAATTTTATGCAGAAAAGTTGTGAGGAAAAAAAAAAAGCTGAAAGTTAACATTGACAAAATGTCAAGCAAATCAGAATTCTTGATCACAAAAATCAGATGTTAAAATGCACATTTCAAAAATTTGCTCATAACAGGTTGTTAAAAAGATAAAAAACTATCAGGTTGCTACAGCTTTAAATGTCATTTATACCTCACATTCACAAGGAATAGTTCATGTACAAAGTGTATTGTTTTTTCAACAGTATTCTAATCAGCTCACTAAAATGTAGGAGCTCTAGAAAAATAATTACTAAATTCCTTTAGCCCATTTTAACTTTAACAAATTTCTTATTTACGGGTGTGGCTAGCTCTGTGGAAGAGTATTTCAAATCCCAAACATACCTTTAAAGACACTGCAGTCCAAGTAAGTAAAAAAGGGATAGTTACTCTAGTTTAAGTTTTTCCTGCATAAAAAAAAGAAATAAAACAAAGTGTATGTTTGAGGGCAATAGCATCATCCAATTAAAAGAACTAAGTAACTTATAGTTGTGGCAAGCAGAAATCCAACTTTGTTGATCACCTAGTAACTCTGAAGAAGTGGATAACATCGAAAGTGTTTTGAGGTTATGGAACATAATAACAAATTGTAAAAGTTTTATGAATTATTTTACACACTAAGCACACATACATCGTTGGGTGGTTTTAGCTTGGTCTCTTATCTCCTTTCATTTCTGCTGCTAGAAATTTGTGTAACCTAAAGGGAGGGTTTAAAAATTAAACTTTAATATGAATTTTTCAATACTGGTTACTTTAGGCATCTGTGCATGAGCTAAAAAGAATGAGTGATTAATCCTGATGGGAATAAGAAAAAACTTATTCCAAATTGACTAAATCTACCTGCCTTATCACAAAACAGCTGCATATTTTTGTGCTGGGTTGCACAGCCTTTCTTTGGAACAGTATGCTACAATTTTGGCTACAACAGTGGAAGTATTTTGCCACAATACAATCTCCGTGTTCCTTTAGGTCACAAAACAAAATTGCTTTTCTTTCTGTGTGGACTATTCAACCTTTCACAAGCCTACCGTCTCTGTGATATTTACAGCTTGGACTAAAAAAAATAGAGAAGTGGTAGGCAGAATTAACTTCTCACTTGTCATTTATGGAACTTCTCATTGCTATTTTATTAATCTGATTGTCATTGGCTTTTTTGTATCGTTTTCTTTTTTTTATTATTTTTTTATTAAATCCACTTTCTCATATAAGCAACAGAGAAGGGTATTGATTATGTACAATTTAAATGTCCTTTTCCAATTGATGAACTACCATGACATTCCAGTGAGCTACAGAATAAGAAGTCAGCCATGATGCAGACATATACATCGATAGTTTTCTGGGGAGACAGGTAAGAAGTCAGCCATGATGCAGACATATACATCGATAGTTTTCTGGGGAGACAGGCTGTGCACTGCTCATTCCATCACAGAATACTTCTGACAGCCTGTTAGCAAGTTCACTGTTAAGAAATGAGCTTAAAGATGCCTGTTTTCTTTCCTGCTGTCATGCTTCCTGAACATCTTGTTGGGTTTACTCCATAATTTCCTAATATTAATTTGTAAAGAGTTGATTTACTTACAACACTCTAGACATAAGAAAAACTTCATGTTAATTCCAGAATTCACAAGACGTTTGATCACATTACAATATCAACATTTTCATATCAACATGCAAAGCCAAACAGTGTTGAACACTATAAAAGAAAGATGAGATAAAGCTGAGTGTGAAAAGAAATCAGAATGCAGCTAGTCATCCTTTCATTTTTTAAAATGTCCCTGATTGTACTGCAATACAGCCTAAGTTGGGCATTGTTTTGTTCTGAAACCATCATGGCAGTATGAAGAATGTTTACTATGTTGGTAAAGAATAGTCACAATAGTGATTTGCCCTATTAAAATTTTGGATTTTTTTCTGCACAGTTCAGATGTGGAGACTCTCTTCTAATATTTATTTTGCAAGGTGGAGAATTTCACAACGAAGATTGTGAGATCTTTCTTACAAAACGAGATTTCAAGGCTAAGGTCTTCAGTGACTTTAGGACTCAGACCAGCTGCCCAGGACACAGTTTCCCACATAAACATTCAAACCACTTGCACATATCTGCTTCACAATTCTGCAAATTTAATCCTTTTTTTTTTGTTAAGAGAATCAGAAAGAATTTTAAACTGAAAGATATGGGGTCTTTTCATGTAAAATGTGAAAAAAAAATAAACCTTTGAGTCAAATTAGAGCTTCTTGGTTAATTTCAACTTTGGAAAAGCAAGTTATTTGAATTTTAGCTGTAGTGATACTTTGTTGTTTATAGAAACATTAATCTACAACTAAGTTCAACGGTGCAAGATACAAAGAACCTTGGCTCTAGTCTAAAAAAGTATTTAATCTTAAAATATTTGCATAATCTTTTTGAAGTTGATGGGATGATGTGTGTGCTTAAAACTAAGCATAGGCTTAAACTCTTTGTTGTTAAACATGACAATTTCTAAAGCAAGAGCTGAAACAGTCTGTATGGATTTCTTACTGTAGTGTCATCATGACAGACACATAATAGGTTTAATTAAGCCTTCTGCCATTCATTTGTTGATCCTTTCTTTCTTAAAGTGAATAAATAGCTTAGAATATTTTTGTTCATGCCTTAAAAATCGCAGAACTCATTACAATTCCTTTATCCAGCAGTTCTCAAAGAACCTTTCCTGTTGGAAAAGGTAGATCTGGATTTGTCATTTTGGCTATGGTGAATCTTTGGTGAAAACCTGCCTTTGACCTTGCTTTACGTGAATGAATCTTTCATCCAAGTCTGAAAGCAAGTCTGGAGGAATAAATAAAATCAGCACTTGAGAGACCATCAAAAACTAAGACAGTTAATGCTAAAAAGCACTGAACAAAGCTACTCAATTTTTCAACTAATCTATGTCCATCCTTCCTTAATTCTCAATCTGCATCTGGATGTTTCAGTTATGAAATACTTGGGACAGACATCTTAAGATAGGAGATTAAGTCTGAAGAATCTCAGCTACACATGAAGTCTTTCTCTAGGGTGACACTCACAGACATGAGATCATACTCACCAACACAGTGTTCCAGAGACATTCTGTAATGTAAAATATTAGATTTCCATTGTTCTCCTGAAAGAAACTGGTTACTCTATATGTGTCCTTACAAACAACTGTCTCATTCCTTCATTTCATTCATTTGATTTTTGTGTGGTGAGATCACAGATAACCTCAGCCTGAGTGAGGCATTTTGACAAAGCTGAGGGCCAAAATTCAGGAAACTCTAAATCAGCAACCCCAAATGGTTTCTTCTTTTCCATGTTAGTATTAGAATGAAGGCAGCTTGAACAGTTGAGGTCAGATCCCTAATTAGGGATTATACATCAATACAGTGCATATTTGCCTCTCATTATAATAAATTACTAGCTTCAGAAAAGGATATAAATTCTGGATGTACTCCATTGCACAACATTTATTATCTCATTTCATTTGAATTGCACATAGGCATAACTTCAACCTCATTGATCCTCATATCCATCAAACACCAAAAAAAGTTATGATTATTTCAAAGTATTCAAATGTAAATGAGATTTATTAATCTTGTCAAGTTCATTTCTTGCTACATAAGTTTTGATGCCAAAAAAGTATTCTGAGGTTTAAGTTCTGCTACATCTTTAACTCTGAAAATACACTTTAAAAATGCATTTTATATTTTGTGTTCTGTGGAAGTATTAATAGAAATCAGTCATGTAGGGAGACACAGCCTGAAATGTAATTACAGCAGTCATTTGAAGATGCATAGTACATCCACTGGCTTCTCATTTTGGCATTGTGCATCTCTCCACAGGACTGGGAGGATGGTGTTTAACCTGTTTATAACCTACTTACCTGTCTTTCACAATCTAATCTATCATGCTAATGAACCATTAGTCTTGGCATTTAAATATAGATTACAATAATTAAGAGAAGCTTTACTAAATAGGAGAAATTTTAAAAGGCTGAAGGAGAATTCTGTGCCAAGACCAACCTGTACTGTGGCTTTTTCTGAGAACTAGGTCAAACTCCTGATCTGCCCAGGGAGTCCCCTTCTTGAGATTTTCAAGACCCACCTGGATGCAGTCTTGGGTAATGGGCTCCAGGCAATCCTGCTTTAGCAGGGGAATTGCTCTAAATGATCTCTAGAGGTCCCTTCCAACTCCAATAATTCTGTGACAAATATCCATGACAATTATCTGGTTGAGAAATAAACTTATCTGACATGAACACGGGTGCGCAGGTACTTGTGATTGTACAAGGGAGAGAGTAGCACCAGGTTGGGAGTTAAAAAGAGAGAAGTGGGTAGGACATTTAAAGTGATCTACTCGGGAACAGCACTTGAATATAAATAAAAGCAGTGGAGTCACTGTTGATAATAGCTTTGGAACTCAGGGGAAAACTTTGAGGAAAGAGTTGAGTTCTAGCTGAGTTAACACTGCAAAGGAGGTGTTAAGTTTAAGAGAAGCCTACAATGAGGGAAGGATATTGTTCATCAAGGAAAACAACATCTAGAAGGTTGTGAAAAAAATGGAAAAAATGAAAAAAGTGAGAATTAGTCGAAGTCAAGCTGAGTCAGACTGACAAAAGAAATTAAACGAAATACAGAAAAGCTTTTTAGCTAGCTTAATAAAAAATAATAGGAAAAGATGATGGGATCGCATTTAAGTCAGTCTACATATGACCCCAAATTCAGTGGTTGCCTTTCTTTGGTTTTCCCTATAGACAATGTAGCTTAAACAGCTGATTCCATATGAAGTATGAGATATCAGAAACGGAGAGATATGCATTTAGTTTAGGGATGAGAGATGACAAGAATGGTAATAGAACTTCAGAACAGTGTGCAGTTCCAGGGACAATTTGTTCTTTGTTGTTCTTGATATTTTCACTAGTGTTAAGAGCACAATGATAAAATTAATGAAATTATCTAATGCTACAAAGTATTGTCAACTATTATAATTATAAATTTTATCTGTAAAATTTTGCACTCTAAATCATGTACATGGTAATATCACTGTTATTTTGCATAGAATTTTGTGTATTTATTTTGAGGATAAAGTCAAAAAGAGCTCCAAGAATAGTTTCTCACTAGTGATAATGGTAGCATCAAGAGCATACTCTGACGATCACCATGTGATGATAACATCAAGTGAGAAACATGATAGGCAGTGAGATTGAGCAGATGTGTTACTAGGACCCAGATGTTCATAATTTCTTCTGCACTCATTTTAAAAGACAGATCAGAAGTTTCTTTCACAGAACATGGTATATATATAAAAATGAGCAAATCTGCCTCCATATAAAAAGACACATACACAGAGCTAAACAATAAATCAACCAAAACACAGTCTTTAATGAGGTTTCAGCCCCTTATCTCACCAAGCACAGAATTAAGTTAAAATGCCCTCAGGATTCTATAGATATGTAAATCCTGAACCCACCCACCTACCCCTTCCATACACCACATTAATTAAAAAACTGTATATACATTAAGTTAGAAACTATGTTGTATGCTGTGTGTCTTACTACACATTAAAGACTACACTGAATTTTATTAGTTGCAAGGTCAAACATCCAAGCTATGGGATGAGAGATGTATTGTTGTCTATAGAATCTGAATTTTGCCTTGCATGCAAGAGTCCACACAACCACTTTTTTTTTTTTTTTTTCATACTAGACCCCCTAGACTCTTTCAGGTCACAGAAAAATTACTGCTTACTTACTTAACAGTGTATTATTTTCTGTTGTTCAGTGCACAGTCCCCCACCTTCATTAATTCAGACTTTTCAAAACCGACTCTGAAGACAAAATTAATTTCCTCAGAAGCTTTTTATGATGCCCATCATTACAGCATCCAAGTGCTTCATGAACATTAATAAATTTATTTTTACAATGTTCCTGTGAAGTGAGTGGTTATTAGTTTCTCTTTTTTATAAATGGAAAACTAAGACATGAGAGATTAATATAAAATATCCAGTGATTTGGGGAGCTGTACATGAACTTGTGAGGAGCTGCTTTTCCCAAATGCATAACAAAGCCGGAACTGATAGCTTTTCTGTTCATCACTTTGACAAATCTTTTTCTCAGCTTTTGTATCAGTCGTATCTCAGTCCTCCATCTGGTTTCTATTATCTCTCCTACTATTGATTAGGTCACTGATCCTGTTTGTGGTTTCCTCACTTACTGAAAGCACCTATTTGACTAAAAAGGATAGTAACATCTTTCTAGCTCTCTTTTAGTGTTCATTTTATTTAATTGCCTGTGGTTCCTTTATCTCACATTTCCCACTTCCAGGATCCTAGGCTCAGTTTTCTTCCTCATCCTTAGTCAATACACTCTAAAGAATGCTTTTTCCATCCATAAACAAACTTTCAGTTATTTTTTAACTAAAACTGGGAGTAACCGGAACAGGATCTTTTAATGGAAAGTCTTGGCCACCTTAATCGCAGTAGTAACTACCTGTTGTGTTTATAATAATGGATGGATTTCTTGACAGTACAAATATCCATTGGCAGAATGCATTTTTTAAATGAGAAAAAATCTATATACCTTCAGGCTAAATCACTTAAATTGCTACTCCATTGGCTCTCATAAACAAAGTGGGTAAAAGCTTTGAATGGAAAACTGTTACAGTATGTTGAGTAGGAAGTTCTACTGATAATTCAGTAGCTGGTGCTTTCTCTTCTAAATTAATAAATCGTAACTGCAGAGCACACTATAATGAAGCAGGTGCTCCTTGGATAAATTTCTGCCTGGAAAGGCATTTCTACTTAAATGCTTGCCATTTATCAACATTTTCTTTACTGTGAGGTCTCAACCACCTCCCTCACTTCTCATTAATATAACAGCGATTAACTGTGACCTGTGTTTTGGCGGTGACTGCAAGATTTTGAGATTATAAAACAGCCTTTATGCAACTACATCCTCTGAATTCCACTGCCATTTTACTGTGTCACTATTATCTCCATTTCCTGTTCTTCTTTACTGTGTTCCTTCACAGTTCACAAATTAAAGGTTATTGGTTCATCTAAACAGGAACGTAAGAACTACAGGCAAACTTAAATTATGATCATCACTAGCCATTACAAACTGCAAATATGGATAAGAACTGTTTTAGGATTTCCTCTGTTTGTTTCACACATAAAGTCTAGGAATGTGTACTAATGTGATATCGGGAAGTGGCACCACTTTTAACTTTTAATTAACTCTTAAAGCTGTTACTTCATTAAAATAATATCTGTTAAAAAAATGGAAGCATCATGGATAAAATCTGTCAGTAAAAGTCAAACTGGAATATTGGTAAGAAAATCTTAGCTAGCTGAACGAAAGACACTAATTATTCTAAATTCAAGTTGCTTTGTGGCAACCTCAAAAGAGGAGCCAATCCTTTACATACTTTATCCTGAAGAACACGATCACCAGCAGTTCACTCCAAGTCCCTGTAACTGCATTCAGGGTAAAGGTATCGCTGCATGTTTTGGTTAAAGTTCTCTGAAATGCACTGAGTTGTGTACTACGTGAACAAAGGGATTAAAAAAAAAAAAAAAAGGGATACTGACTCCATAGGAGATCTAAGAGCTTCACTTTTTTTGTAATAATAATTTGATCTTTGTTATTGTTGCTTTCACACAAAAAAAGTCCAAATCAATATATTTTGGAGTCAAGGAAATACGGTGTTTTAATTTTGGCAAAAAGTTTTTTATACCTTGGTTAAGAAAATCCTATTATAGCAAAGGAAAATAATAGTTTTGAATACTTAGCTTTCTATGATACTAAAAATATCACCTGCAACTTACATATATATGTGATATGTACTTAGACATGGCAAAACTTGATGCAGCATTACCAAAAGAAAAAGCCTAAATGACTACTTTTATGAGTAAGACTGTTCTTACAAAATATTTCTGTACTGATACATTTCCAAAATTATAAAACACGTACAATACCAAAACTGAAATGCCTTTATAATGATTAAACTATTTTTTTTCTGAAAGTCATTTTGATGTCTTCACTGTTTAATTGCTGAAGTGGAGTTATATGGAAATAATCTGATGAGGAAAGTAGGGCCGCAGATGAAGGTTTAGTGCAGCTGTCACTTTTGCAGACCTATTTTGTCTAAACCTCCTCCCTTTCTTCCATCCCAGGCTCCTCCATACAACTTCTTAAACTACCTTAACTATCCACAGCCAATAATTCCTCCGTGTTCAATGTACTTCCCTGATGACAAAGGTGTGAACATTCTGCCTAGTAACCCTCTGGTGAAACTTATTCACAATCCAGAGGCTTAACTTTATTTGCTGTTATTTCATATATATGTTCCTAAATATACGACCATAGCATGCATGCATATTTTTCCCTGGGAAAATATTTACATAAAAGCAGATAGAGTAAAAGAGACAAGAAATGGAAGAGACAACGTAAAAACTATCCAGACCTGACTTTTAAATGAACTTTGTATCAGACCAATGATGTGAAAAGAAACATGTTTTGTGAGGACCTTTTAATAAAAAAAAAAAAAAAAAAAAAAAAAAAAAAAAAAAAAAAAAAAAAAGAGAAAAAAAAAGAGTAAGCTGTCATAAAATTATTTCCATATTATTTGGGAGCAAACAACTGAGTACTTTTAAGTGACATAGATTTAAAACATATATAAAATTTATTCAAACTTGAAGGAATGGGAATGAAATTCAGATGTTTGCTTTCATAGCATCACAGGTACCTTATCTCATTTCAAGAAAATATTTACTGAAATAAATTTAAATAAATTAAAACCTAGGAGTGGGACTCAATCTTTATTGGTACTCTCCAAGAATAATGAAAATTGCATATTTTAATGTCTTGATACAATCATATCACAGAATCATAGAATGGTTTGTGTTGGAAGGGATCTTAAAGATCATTGAGTTCCAACTCCCTTCCATAAGCAGGGACACCTTACACTACAGCAGGTTGCTCAAAGCCCCAGCAGCCTGGCCTTGAACACTCCCACTGCCACAATTTGTCTGGGCAGCCTGTCCCAGTGCCTCACCACTCTCATGGGAAAGAATTTCTTCCTAATATCTAACGTACATCTACACTCTTCCTTCTTTAAAACCATTACTCTTCATCCTATTGCTATGCTCCCCGTTTGAGTCCTTCTCCATCTTTCCTGTAGGCATTTTCAAAGAGGTCATATATTATCTTATTAAGTAATATGGTTTGTGTAAAGAAATCAGATTGTATACAGAAAAAGATGGGGAGACCCCTATCAAACGGATTATTTTTTGGAGAGGACTTGTGTTTTTCTAGGTAATACCTTTAGACACACACCAGTGCCTAAGACTGCTCATCCCATGTTTTTAGGACACATTCTATTTGAAAATTAGAACAAATCCTCAACATCGGTTGTTTTGTACATCCAACAAATTGTTCACAACCCTATCTAATATGCTTGCTTTGTAGTCCTTTCACTTCCTATAAAAGTGCTTGGACATCAGTAAAATACATAATTGTTTCTATTTTTAAATAGCCACACTTTCCAGATAACTTTCAAAGAATTCTTGTCTTCAGACTTTATTAATTTAGAGTCTAGCACTCTGTGACAGTGTGATGTAATGAATGCAATGTTCAGTAGTCTACTTCAGTTAGTCAAGGCTGCCAAGTTTTATTCCCTTCTTTTATTTTAATGTTATTGAGTATCCTGAAATATGATGGGTTTTCTAGTACGTTGCGTATATGTTCTTGTTTATTCTTATCTCTGTTAATGAAAAACAGTCAAGGCAAGTGAATCAGTCACTGATGTAAAAAAGCAAAACCCAACCCTTTCTAAAAGCAAGAAATACTAGTTGTGATTTAGCCCCTGAGAAATCTGTAAATGATATCTGTCGTACAGCTCCATGCTTTCACTATTACTGGTCTTAAAATGCTTTTACCCACTTTAGCAGATACTGTTTCCAGATTGTAATTATGATTGATATCTTTTAAGCAAAGACTAATGATATGTCTTCTGTTGCTATGAAAATGCATGCAAACTAGGTCAGTGCTGCAATATGCTGGAAGATGAGTCTTCATTTTGTAAATGTTTTTGATTCCAGAGGATTCTGCTTTTGGTTTTGCTCAAATCTACCTTAATACTGAGATGAAATATTTATACTGGAGTTAATTCAATCTAGCCATCATTTTGTTTGACAAATTGGGTCACCTTTTGTGGAATTAACAGTTTATGAGCTGCAAACTCATGTGAGGTTTTGATTTACTGCTTGTGAGCACTATGGTATTGGCACACATGGGCCAATGCTATAACACTGTTGCAAAGTAGCTGGAAATCACATTCTCATAAATCAGTGAGGGTGAAATAGTACTGTTGGACTTTTATCCTGAACTGAAAAAAAAAAAATAAATTGCTGCAGAACTCAAGAATGGGAAAAAAGATATCACCAAAACTGTTTTCCATCAATAACCTGACTTTTTCAAAAAGTCTTTCTAAATACCTTCTCAATATGGTTACCTGTACATCTATATTTTCTTAATTTGATTATTTATTTCTTTTTAATTTTTCATTTAAGTCATATGCTGACACAAATTCCTGGGAGTACCCTGGTGAAAATAAATAAATAAGCGAGAATTAAACATAGGTAATTTGTATATTACAGATGTTTCACCCCTCATCAACGACAATAGTTATTGTCTCTGTGTGAAGGATACAGCTGAAACCAGTAATACTGATTATCAAGATGGAACCCAACAATCAGGCAACATCTTGAGACTTGATTCCAAAACTAAATCATTAGTGAACATCTCACATTTCAATGTGATCTGCATTATCATATCTATGGGATGTACCATCTGCAATTTGTATCTGTAGGTGGTTTTGCCGTTAGAAGGGTTTCATTTGCTGATGTTGTATAAGTTATCTGAGTGCACGTCAGTTTGTGAATAAACGCTTGGGGTGGAAAAGATTTACATCATATCGTACCTGAAGTTATGTTTGAGTTAATTACAAAAATGGTATTTTTTATAGGTACAGTCTACAAATAAAGTACCTGCAGGGTACTTTCTCTGCTTGTACCTCTCTGATAGCACAAATTACCAGAAGCAGGAATACTTTTCTTGCATTAGGCATAGGCAGTCTGAAAAAAGGGCTATAATAATAGGCTTACAAGTTTCAGAGTTTGAATTATAAGGGCTGCAAACAAGATGTTTCTGCTTCAACTCTTTAAATTACTGCTTGAAATAGGAATGCATTTAGCACTTAAAGTTTGATTTATATAACTGCTATTTAGCTTTATGCAGGTTCTTCTCATAGTTTACTTTGTAAAAGTAAAACACTTTTAGTTTGCATAAATTATATTTTTCTTTTTTCATGGAAACTCTTGTAAATGCTGCTTCATCATTCTCACGTCAAAAATGCACATTAAGACAGAAAGGTTGAAGGTGTGAAAGAACTGTTGTAATCTCAGACTCCATAAGTAGATAGCACTGCAATGTATTTTCTTTAAAGAAAAATAGTGGACGCATTTTACAATAAACTGCAGAAGATACAGTGTCCTGGAGGAATGTAAAACTGGAAAAACACCCTGGTTTCTCTTTGAAACAGTGTGTTTGGTCTGATCTAGCACACCCAGGGTATTGACACTGACCTCCTTGCTAGGTGATTTTTCTATCTCCTCTATGCACATTGTTAAATAAAATAGTGCTAAAGCACTAACTAGGACAGCTTCTTAACTGTCATCCACATTTGCAGTGACTGTTACCCACAAGAACTTTGAGTAAAAGAGAGTTTGAGTACTTTGAGTAACACGGAAACTGAAGGTCTGTAGCATTTATAACTGAAGCATAAGCAGAAAAGTGATTACCAGTTATGTTTCTCCCTGTTCCCCATAGGTTTGTAAAACTCTATCCACAGGTTGTAAAGCTCTATCCATTTCCTCACCCCTCCCTGTCCAGGTTCCCATGGTTTACAGTCTTTTCAGTTGCAAAGTCTAAGTCATCTTCCTGGAAGTGATGTACGTGGTTTCTTGATAGCTCGGCAATTAGTATAACTGGCAAGGTTTGTTTGCTGCTGTTGTCTCCTCATTTGTTTGGCCAGGTCTGTCTGTACATATTCCTTGTGTTTTCCCTCTTTTCCTAGATCCCAGTTGACAGGGTCCCCCTATCAGATTACCTTGCTGGAACAAATGTTCTCCCAATCTCACTTGCCCTCATCAATTATTCTGATTGACCAGGTTTGCTTCTTATCAATGACCTGTATGTTTGGTTTATGGCTTACTCCTTTTCTTATTATCCCTTTTTGCATTGAAAAAAACCAACGTGCTTGACCAGATACCCTTAAAGGAGCAGACACTCTCCTTCCACACAGAATCATACCATACAAACATGACCGAAGAGAAGAAATTGCATCATTTCTTCATCACATTATGATTCTTTCCCATCTCTTCTATCACTCATTCTATTCATATTCAGAAGCATCAGAAAACATTAAAGGAAGCTTGAGATAAAAACGTTTCTAATAATGCCAATTAATAACAAAAACACTGTTCTTATATACTTTTTAGTTGTTCATTCTTTCAAGTAATGTCAGTTCATACTGTTCTTTTCCCCCAGTACTAAATAAATACAGCAGTATTGGGAGCATTAAAGTAACACTAGGCAGTCTCTTAACATATTTTGCAATAATTTTCCTTTCATCCTGAACTGCTATGCATTGTTGTCATAACCATCATGAGAAAGAAAGCTCTGCTAGTCATAAGAAGTGTGAACTCCCATTACATTTGCATGAATTTGCACAATGTAATGTTTCCTGGGCTTATACCAGCAGATTTTTTTTCCCTGACTTTGAGCTCCATATCTCACAAATTCTTCCTTAAAAGAACCCAAGCAGCTGAAAAATTAACCTCTCAGTATTAACCATAGCATATATGTCATTTTATTCTCTTCCATGCAGCTCCTCAGCATCTGAACTCAGATTTTTCATCTTACCTGTAACAGATACTTGTGCAATGATGTAATGCTACTTTTTCAGCATGGTTATAATTTATTGGGTAGCCTAAAACTGGCAGATTACTGCTTTTCTTTTCTACATCGTACTGTATGCACATAGGTCTGGATCTCCAAGTGTGAGCTCAAATTAGTGTGAATAGTCTCCCTGTTGACAATTAACAAATTAAATGTCACAAAAGCCACATATATATGCATACATATGTATTTAAAATACAATCATATGCTTTATATTTATCTAGCTGATAAATATGAATATAAATAGACCTATACACATATATACATACATACATATATATCTATGTACGCATATACATATGGATTTAAAACTTCTTACTCAATCATTATTTCCAGATTTTTGTACCTAATGTCAGTCTACATAAGACTGGTTTATTTGCTGTCTCTTTATACAGTTGTGTCTCTCTGCTCTGTCCATTTGGACCCTCCTTGCACAAGATTTTATAAAGCAGCTGCTGAGCGAGATAACAGGGGCAGATTTCAAGGCTGAGACACACATAAAGATTTTTCAGTAGAAGGCACTGTAATGTGAGGGAGATTCGAACCACACAATGTGCAAATTCTCATAACAGTCATTGCCTACTATTAGCCTCCAAAATTGCTTTTGTGAAATTAAATCTTAAGTTATTTGTCCTCCTCAAGATATTCATAAGAGAAACTCATAAGAAGTTGTTTGTGATTGCATCTTGAGGTTACTCTGAACTTCCAAGACACTGGTTCCTCCTACACAAATTTAACCACAAATTTCTTCACTGTCAGAAAATGAATCCTTGACTCTTAGAATCTAGACTTAAGAACAGATACAAAATGTTGAAGTTAGTAGGCTGCATCCTGCCAGGTGCAGGATAAATGAAATTTTTTATGAATGTTTTAATGAAAATAATATTAATAATGTCCCAAGAGTTAGTGGATGAAAGGTCTTCTTCCTATTCCTGTGAGAGCAATATCAAGTAAAATCCCTTTGTTCCTGCTACACAGCAATCTGATCATTCTGTGCCTGTCACAACTACTTTTCTTAAGTCTGCCGGAAGACTACAGAAATTAGCAAGGACCTGGACTGACACATAGCTTCTGCATGAATTTGACAGACATCTTGTGACCAGAACACAGGTATTCCCATGGAGTTCAACTGCTCACATAAAGCTCCTTTGGATTTTAAAAAAAAAAAAAAGTCAATGAGAAAAAAATTGATTGTAAGTTTTCAGCAGCAGTTTATTTTGTTTTCTCTGTCTAGCGGTGGGATTTCCCACCTGACACTTTATCAAAGTCATGATTTTTGAGCTCCTTTGTCTAGTAGGATGAAAGATAGGTTGTATTTCTAGCAGTCATTACCTTTAGGATGTGGTACAAACTTTTCCGGGGTGACGTTCCTTGTTGCTCCTTTGTGGCTCACATTACCCTCACAGAACAGCCCCCAGTGGCCGTGTACCTCTCCTTGGCCCTGGTACTTCTCTTCTAAGGGAATGGCTTCTTTGAGCTATTCAAGGCTCCATTTTATTGGAGCCCTTAATCAAAAATCAAGTTATTCTTTCCATACTGATAGTATGAAGATTCCTGATCTTCCTCTCTTGTCACTTCTGGGGTCTACTTTTTCTTTTTATTCTACCTTCTGTGGCCTGAAAGTTAAAGAGGATGTTGATGAATGGGAGAAGGTTTGGAGGACTGAGTAGAAAACAATAATTTGTTCTAAAAAAGTTGCATTTATTCTGTTCAGCTCTTCAAAAGAAGGCTGCTAATGCA
The DNA here is from genome assembly GCA_013400375.1 of Thinocorus orbignyianus. Taxonomy (NCBI): domain Eukaryota; kingdom Metazoa; phylum Chordata; class Aves; order Ciconiiformes; family Thinocoridae; genus Thinocorus; species Thinocorus orbignyianus. The sequence continues at coordinate 158,721 of VXBW01000362.1, read as the reverse complement.
ATGATACATAGGCAATAAAAATACAATCAGTGGCCTCTAAAATCTAGCAGTTGAAGCGGTAACAAAATTCAGCATTTGAAACTTAAAGCTAAAATTTTATATTGAGAATAAGCCGCAAATTCACAGGGAGGAAAAATAAGCACTGGAAAAATTTAGCTAGGAAAGTAGTGCAAGTCTTTTCTCTTTTTTTTTTTTTTTTTTTTTTTTTTTTTTTTTTTTTTTTTTCCAGAGAGATGTCTGTCTTAAACAGTAGTTAATTTAGACAAATCCTATAGTTCATGTTACACAGGAGTTACAGTAGATGATTGCAGTGGTGAGTATTGTATTTATCATGTCTTAATGTATCTAGAAATGTCTAAAAAATGCATTCTATATTTTTGACTCTTGCATTTTCTGATGAGAGCAACATGGTAGTTATTCACTTGCTGAATACTAGCTGAAGACAGTAAAACTTTCACAAATGGTCGTTCATTAGGAGCACTCATGACAACTTGATTTATTGGTATTCCTTAGGGTATGTAGCCTGATTAGCTGTTTGACTTTGACATACCATCCTTTTACTCACGGGATCTCTGAAATTTACTTTCGCACATTTTCTCTTCTCTAGTCAACTACGTTTGAGATACCTGATTTATCCTCAGTGACAATCACTGTACTAACCTTGCCATGTCTAACAATATAAAACAAATTCAGACATTTAGACATGAAGCGAGTGGCCATTAATGTAACCAAAATTATGAGTAACATATTTTTATTTTCCCTGTATTTTAGTCCTAAATTATCTAGCCCCAAGAGGCAGTTTGCTAACTTTACGCTTCTGGCAGAGAGGTTCCTTGGAGAGATTCGAAACTTGATCAGACAGAGCAGTCTGATCAGAGCCCGTCCTACCTTTAGCAGAGGATTGTAATGATCTCCAGAGGTCCCTTCTGACCTAAATTATTCTATGACAGTTTTATGGAGGAAAAAGGAAAAGTTTCTTGGCCAAAGTCAAAGTCTAGTTCCAACAACTTGAATTCAAATTAATTTGCTCTGAGTAGTAGACTGAACGCCTGTAGCTCAAATTTGGCCATTCACACTTACTGTATGCCAAACAGAAAAACAGTGCAAAAGATCCAGCTGCAGCATAAGTTGTCATTTTTCTCTTCTATGAGGATGAAACAATAAAAGATTGAAATGACTTGATCTCCCTCAGATAATTGTGCACACACATGCAACGGTCAAAGCCAAGGGAAAATGTGGGTATAATTCCTCTTTCTGAGGTGGATGGAAGATCCTGGTTGGTGGTATATTCCATACCTGCAAGTAAACTATGCAAGGAGACATCTTCTACCCAATGGAAAATGCAGAACTGCTTTCCACCAGAATGCCCACAGAAAAATTTTTAAGTCCCCTGCACAAAACCTGTGTATCTTGTAGGCATACTTGCTTCTGTACATTGCATGCTGTAAAGAGTAAAGTTAACTTTACATGTGTTTAAGAACAGTAGCTGACCCTGGACAGACTTCAGATACTGGTGATGAGCTAAGTTCCTTCATGGCAACTTGTCTGGCTGACACTCCAATCTGAAACCCAGAAGGTATTTTTAGTGAATTATTCTCTGGATTTTTTTTCCCTGTATAAGCTTTTGCTGTTCTTCAGTAATACTGATTCTGACACAAAAGTAGAGTTACAAAATGAAGTAAGATATCACTCGGTTCACATCTGAATATACAATTTTAAATTTACCCTTTGCAATAGCCTGTAAAGTCAATGGGATAATATAAGGGATTAATTTGAACTCTTTCATCTACAGTTTCAACAGATTAGTAATTGTAGTGCATTTTCTTTATCACCTGCACTTTTCATTAAATACATTTTTGTCTATCTTGTACTCTGTGCTTTACACAGCATTAGGCTTGGAAAATATTATATCCCATGCTGACCTTCTGTGCCTCTGGGCTCTGCCTATTTAGATAACAAAGGCACGAGGAAACTGATCTGCATGTGGGGTTATATTTGCATAACTTCATTTATTTCAGTGACACAAAGTATATGAGAGAATCAGCTCATAGAAGCCTGGTACATAAAGGACTTAATATAATTACCTATTGAACTGTCAGAACCTTTCTAGAAAGACAGTCCATGTGGAGGGCTTGTGTCATTCTGGTATTACTGTACCCAGGATTTTTAATTTCTTGGCAGTAATTCAGTAGAAAGAGTTGAATGCCTAGGAAGGATTTAGACAAAAAAATAAATGGACTACTCAAAGCGTGATTTCTGAGGAGATAATGTTGACAAAATCTTTGTTGATGCAAATGGGAGACAAATCCAACCTTACAGAGATAAATGGTGTCTTCCTGCCTCTAACAAAGACCACACAGTAACTACACTGGATAATTTGTCTAATAAAAATGAAACTTGTCATCAGAGTGCATTAAATGTCACAACTGTCCCCTGAGCTCCTTATATTTGTCAATATTAAGATACCCATTTACTCAAGTTATAGAGGTTCATGCTTTTAACACTAAGAAATTCTGACTGTCTCTGTCACAGCACCTAAATTGCAGCCTATTTATAAACACTGAGATATGCAGATACTTCTATTTCAGCTATTTTATTAACAATTTCAAAATTATTTTAAAGATTCCTTAAGTAATTACAACAGTAATAGGGTAAAGTTTAAGAGACTAAAATTAAGGACTCAGAAACTTGGCTGAAAACAGTCCCTACTGATAAGGTGCATTTACTTCATGAGGAAACAAATTGACACTGTCTTCAGTTTCAGACTCATCAGCAGAGAAAAAATATTGATAGACTAGAGGGAATTCAGGGGGCATCCACCAAGGTGGTGGGGTTGGAGCATTTGCCCTTGAGGGGCTAGGGGAGCAGTGCTTGTTCAACCTGTAGCAGAGATGGCTTTATTGAACCCAATAGCATCTGCCCAGTGCCTACAGGGAGGCTGTCATGGAGATGGATCCAGGCTTTGCCAAATGGTGACAGCAGGAGGAAAAGAAAAACTGGGTGCAAACTGGAGCAAGAGATATAAGAAGAAACTTTTTCCCTGTAAGGATACCTAGACAGCAACGGAGGTTCTGCAGAGAGGTTGTGCAATATCCTTTCTTGAAAGTTTTCAAGACCCAACTAGATCAATCTCCAATCAACCTGATCTGACCCCCCGGATGACCTTACTCAAGTAGGAGATTGGACCAGCAACATCCTGAGGTCCCCCACATACCGAATTTTCCTATGATCATAAAATTTCTCTGACTTTCAGCTTCTGTATGTACCTCTGTCAGTAAATATCTTTGACTTCAGTATTGCAATAAGCACCACGTCTATATTGTTGCAGTCAAGTGAAATTCACTGCAGGGTAGGGCTGTGAAGCACAGTATTTTCAGTTTATTGAGAAGACAAGCGAAGACATATATTTCCATGTTCTGGGAGACAGGACCGACAGATACCAATTCGGATTTCACAGAGAAACCGGGGGAAAAATTACTTATCTGTATTGGTTTAAATATAGAAAATTCATGTAAGAGTTGCTTAAGTCCTTTGTTGTAGGAAACACATAAAATAGAACATTAAACTTCTAGCTCTAGATTTCTGAACTTATTACTAAGAGGGTTTTACTGTTAATTTACGAATTTCAGCAACTGATATTTGTTTAGGGGAAAAAGTCAAAATAAAGCATGAGGACAGTAAGGGATTCCCCCCCCAGTACTATGAGTTTGTTGATATGACAGAGTATCTAAAAGACAAGCTGTCTCTTTCAATTCACAGAATTTGGCTGAGTGTACAGTTAACGGGTAAAAGACATAAAGTATCCTCAAGAAATATCAGCTTTAGTTTTAAAATTGTGGTTTTACATGTGCCCTGGAAAAATGAAAGACAGATTCATAAGCTTATATGATGCAAGTGGAAAGAAACAGCTATAAACTTGGACTTGTGTCATCTGGTTGTGTGACACTGTGGCATTTGAAGGTCAAATTGGAATGAAAGTTCTGGCTCTATCATCCAAAATCCCTTATAGGAGGACAAATGATGAAAGCAGCTCTGCCACTCCGTCTATGGATCTGGCACAAATGCTCTGCTGACCAGTAGAGATACTGTAGGACACCCAGGCACAAATGAAAGGCAGTTAGATTCCTCCTGATCTTCCCCTTCCAAGCCTTGATGTCTGCCATCTATGGAGAACATGTTCTCCCCTGCTTGGCATTTGGCCATCATTGCTACATATTATCTGGATCATAAAATTCAGACCTATCGACCTATCTCTTCCTGCACATGCCATGCTTCACTGAGGAAAGAACACTTAATGCCACAGACAAAGTTTGGGGAATAGGAGGACATACAGGGGAATTTAGTAAATAGTATTTATCTACTGCATTTGTTCTTTCAGAAGTTACATTTTAAGAATTGCAAAGGAATTGCAAATGTCCCCCTATTGATACTGTTTCTATGATTCCACCAGTAAGAACAGGCATACTTTGTGAAAAAAAATCACATATTTTACAGAAAGTGTGGCTAAATTCCTTTACTGTAAGGTATAGAATGGAGAAAATGGAAATTATTTTAGCCCACAGCAGTTAAACTGCATTTCAAATTTGCATTTGTGTGCTAAGCATAAGGTTCTGAGTTGCACCTACAGAGGACATCCTATTCTTCCTTTTGGAGAAAAGAGGAATATCCTACATTGTTCCATCAGTTTCTGCTGTTGTGAGTTACATTTGAAACCTTTCTTTCAGTTCTGAAGACACACTTGGCATGCACTTCCACATCTAGGTAAGCAAATTGAGACCAGATATGGGCTAGAATTCGTCTGTAGAAAACTTCTGTTTTTAGTCTTGTGAAAGCTAGCTGGAGTCAGCTGTCAGATGAAATTATTCATATTGCATAACCAAATGAGTAAGAACTCAGGTTCGGAATGGCAAATCCTGAAAGGTTATTTAGTTCTGTGCTTTCTGAATGACAAGCCATCGTTTCAAAGTAAAGGTGTGTGCCGACCACTTTCTCACTGCAAGTGTACTAGAGCTCTTCTCAGAACACTTAAAAAAAACTGTACGCGTTTTCTCATTTTTGATATAATTGACTAGTGTAGACTCCCAGTGCAAAACAGCCTTGGTACATACATATGTATATCCTTGAACACATTGCTTTTTTGCTTTCTCTTATTTACACATAAAGATGAAAAACAAGGACACAGTAAGATCTGTGAACCTTCACTGAGACTTCAAAGATTACATACAGTTAATGATTCTGGAGATTGCATTTCACATTATAGAAAAAAAAAAAAAAGGCAGGACAACAGCTTTTTTTTTTTTACCGAAGAGCTATTGAGCAATCTTCTAGAGGCAAACAGAATTTGCATTCCCTTCACAGCTATGTATCGGACATACCTTCTCTAAAGGCATTGTGCCACGAGCATTGATGCCAACTCTACTGAAAAGCAGTGTCTATAAGATCTAACAAGACTGACCAGACATTTTCTTTGCTACAAAATGCTTCAGGAAAGATTCTCAAGTCTTCTGGAGATTTTCTTTGCATTAATATAAGATGACAAAATTACACTTAAGAAAAACTGTATAAAAAATAAATATGGAATTCTATTTATTTTCCCAGTGATCCCAGTGACCAAGAATACAATCATTAAGTTAACTAGAAAATAATGGACCTAAATCAAGACTGGGTTAAACAAGAGTAATGTTAAACTGCTGGGGAAAAAAAAAAAAAAAAAAGGAAAAAAAAAAAAAAAAAAAAAAGGAAAAAAAAAACCATTTGAATAAAAGGATGTAGTTTTATTTTCAGTGAATTTCTTCTGTTTCCTCTGCTGCTGAACTTCAACCTTACTTATGTTGCATTAAGATTAATTATTTTCAGACTAAACTTTTTGAAATAACTTATCTGTGATCTCTGTTGGGAGATCCCTATCACATTCTTTTCCTTTGACACATTATTTTATGTCGTATCTACTTGTTTTACTTTTGGCCTCTTGAATCTGACATTATAGGGCTTGGGGTTTTTTTTCTATAGTACTTATTTCCAGACTTCAGAGCATTAATCTGTGCCATGTCTCTGAGGTTCTTATAAACCTCCTTGTGTCTCTAGCCCTCAAGTGTTTAATTCAAAACCTTCTAAAAGCAATATGCTTCTATTGATCAACCACATATTTCTTCATGATCCACTGAGGATTCCAGGATTTAGTTGTTGGTCAGGAATCACTGTTTTACTGCTTTACTTGCCAAATGTGTGTTTTTTCAACTCTTTGGAGTTTTTTTATTGTATTGATTATATCGTAGTCTCATTCACCTGTTACATTAAAGGAGGGAAAGTACAGAAAGGGGAGAAAAACCATTCCAGACCAGCAATATGAGAGTGTCCAAAGGTGTAGAGATTTAGTACTGTCTAACAAGACATTGGGAACATAAACAATACTGCAGTGCAACCTCATGTATTCAATAATAAAACGGTTGCATCAAGTGAAGTGATGAAACACAAATGAGATCATTTCACATGCGATAGATTTCACTTTTTTTTATGATATTCATGTATATCAAGAGCTGCTATTTGTGTAGTTTGATTATAGACACTAAATTATATGAGTGTATTTAAATTTTCTAGGATAGGTCAAGATACATAAAAAAATGGCTGATAGAATTGCAGTTCAATATGATGTGCCTATGAAATAATATTTTGAGAGTTTAGGATTTGCTTGTTTCTTCCCTCACTCTTACTTTTCGTATATTAGAAGTTAATGTTATAAGAAAAAAGTATAGGTCCTCCCCATAAAAAGAGAGGAAGGGATAAGAGAGATTTAGGAGTTTAGAATGAACTAAACTAATTTAATGAGGCATTAATACTAAAATTAAAGTAGGAAGAATATAATGAAATAGATACAGTAATATACAAAACCATATCAAGCTCCCAGGATGATGATCACGTCACCAGCAGGCATCAAAACAAGTCTCAGACTGGACTCAGTGATTGACAGGAGCTGGATTCCAGATCTGGAGTCACGACCGCTCAGATTGGGATCAAAGGCAGGCAAACAGGCAGGGTCCTCCTTGGACGTCAGCCATTGAAGAAGGAGAGTTGACCCTTTGATCCCTCAGCTTTTATACTGAGCGTAATGCGGATGGGATGGAATTGGTCAGTTTTGGGTCACCTGTCCTGTCTGTTCCTCCCTAGAGGTGTGACCCCTCTACACTTTTCCACTTCTGTGCCTCCAACGGGGCAAATGATGACATTACCTGACCTTGGTTGTTATAAGTATAAGCAAGGGCCTCTCTGCATACAATTCTTTGGTATAATCAGGTCTTATTGCTGTGAGAGTGAACAGTTTTCTGAACAACATGCTGTTGATTTCAAAGTTTAGTTAGTTAGAAGAGGCCCAGCCAAAAAAGTAAAATTGTAAAACAGAAAACCAGGACATCATCGTATGTATTTGTTAAGTTCCTTTCAACTCTGGCTTAAGAGAAATAAGAAGTACTCAAACAACTTGGAAGTTTTTTAATAATGGTGTCATTTAAAAGGAAGGATTTTGCAGGCAGAAATACTGAAGATGCACTTGTGAGGCTGACAAGTAGGTTTGCATGAGAGCAATATTTTTTTGTTTTGTCTGCTTAAAATCAATACCTAGCCAAAGGCATTGCTTCTCTGACATTACAGGTGTTGCTAGAGAGGGAAATAGCTTACTACATTCTTTGTAAAGTCAATACAGTAAAGTAGAAGCATAGCAAAGGTACTTCCATTCCTTCCTTGTTATTTTTAAAGCCCTTTGCCTCCACTGAAATTACAAGTGCAAGCTGATTTTCTACTTACTGGCTACAGTCTGCAAGTCATCTGGAGTTGGACATTTAATGCTACATTATGGTGGTGACATTTCTACCACCCTCTTTATTCCAGTAAGTGTCTTCTCAAGATGCTAATGATTATGTCGTCTAAGTATCACTCAGGCCCAGCAGACAGAGCTGGAGATTTTCCCCCATGTGATACATAAATAGCCAAACAGGTAGGCAAAAGATGTAGTTCACCATGTTGTAAAGTTCATTACAAGGCAGTGTAAAATCCTTTAATACATCTAACTTTCAGATTTTCTATACTGCAGAACAATATGAAACACATTAGTTGTAAAATTAAATGTGTATATCCGAGTTAGGTTAAATATAAAACTATCATCTTGGTCCTTTAGGGAGGGTATCTTGCAATACCATTAGTCCTACAATTAGAAAGTCCATGAGGTTTGAATTTTCCTTAATTTGGAAATTCTTTTGAAAAGCACCACACACATCCTAATATTCTGTTTAGCTTTTAAAATATTAGTTAGTTCACTTGTTGTACTGATAAGAGTAAAAAACTGTTGATTCACCTTTTGTTACTGATACTTTACCTTTTGCTTACTTTCACAAGGCCAAAGTTAAACGATTTTTACTTGCTTTTTTTACTTTTCTTCCATGTATCAGAGGAATCCTTTGTCATAATTCAGTTTTATCAGAGCATTGTAGAAAAAATAACGATACTGAGGACACAATCTGAAGATCAAGGAAATAGTAAAGTGCCTCTAAATGTACTTTATTCATTCCCCTTTAATGTCAGATACCTACACTGTAGGCAGCTGCAACTGATCTAATTGCTTAGATTTCCTACTTAATCTATTGCACTACTAGAATGCAATTCATTCATGTCAGGTTGGCATCTAAAATAGGTCAAATGAATCAGACCTTTGAAATGTTGACTTCTTTGTATTGTCTTTAAAGCAAGATTAGGATGACTGGCTCAGATGTAGCTATGAGACAACTGAACCCCACACTGACAATAAAATTTGGCACTCATAACTATGGCTTTTGTGGTGACATGTTAGGAGGAAAGAACTTACCTATATTCCAGGCAAAAAAAAATATTCCCAAATAATAGGGATAACAATTGAAAATGTTGTTCTACCACATTGAAAATCATTGGCATAAAAATTAATTAAAAGAAAGACCTTCTCAGCATTAACATTATACTGTTGCCTTAAAGAATAATAACACATGAATCCCCTCAGTGACTAGTCATCGTTACTTAGTCACACCATCACTCATTTTAGGTTTGCTGACATTTGATTCATATTTGGTAGGCCGTAGACATTTCTGATATGACTGATCTGAACCAGTCAGTGTAAATGTTCTAACATTTTTACTTTAATGAGCTTAGTCACAGTTAATTTCAACATACAATACCTGCTTGTATTATTAACTGGAAACATGTAATATTTAGTATAATTGACTTGTATAAAATGAATGGGTGCTACCGCTGTAGATGTTCTTGTCAATAATTTACAATTACACTAATAAAAATCCCATTTAGTCTCCCTAGCATGTGAAACACATAAAATGAGTTGAAATTAATTAAGCAAACTAGTTTATTTTAAATTACATTGATAGCATGGATGCAATTCTCCTTAGGTATTTAGGTACCACCTCCTTAAATGTTGGTCCTTCAAATGAGATTTGTCCAGTCTTTATTAAAGTGAAAACACTGTGGTGATCTTGTATCATTTTCCCTTTCTTTCCTACACAACACTGAAAAGGATTCATTACTTCTTATACTTTATCTTTTCTAAAAGTATCTCTTGGTTTGCTCTTACTTTTGTATAAATAATTTAGACATGCAATCTATGTTAAAAATCATATTCCAGTGTATACAAACTTTTATGCACTTATTTAAATCAGTTGACTCTACCCACTGAGTTCAAGGGGACCATTTCTAAGACTGAGCCCAAACAATCACATAATGTTTATTTGTAGGATCAGCTAGACTCACTAGGAGATTGTGTCATAAACTCAGAAAATTTCTTTTAAGAAAATGAAATGATAGAGAAGTCTTTTTCCTTTTCTCACCTTTACCTTCATCAGGGTATTTTCTCTTAGGCTTAGGCATTTATTAATGTAAGGTGTTTTCTGTAATGCAAATTAATCTCATAACTTTTCTCTAAAGCCTTTTGGATTTGTCAGCCTCTTTTTACAAGCATGTCATCAGAACAACATGTCAAACTTATGTGACAGAGACATTTTCAAAGGACCTGATTTTCAGATAGCAAAAAGTCACCTCTTTTTGGTAAAAACAACTATAACTCTCAGTGGAATGGGGGAAAACAAACTAATTTTATAGTATATAATGTTAACTATCTGGAACACAACAGATGTAAATAAGATATTCCTCTTGAAATAATGCAAACTCACATATCCAGGATTTCACTTGTTATTTTTTGTTAGTAAGGTTCTTCAGCTGTGTCAGGTCCTTTGAAAATGAATACCTCATATTCAGAAACAATCCTCTCAGCACCTCTTAGGTTACTGATCTGCTTGTTCTAAACCATTCAGTGGTCATCTGCCAGTAATACTACAGAAACTCTTGTTCTGTGAGTACTTAATCTGTGGATTTTTTTCTGATTTTCCCTTTGATATTCTTTAGCAACCAAATCATTCTTTGGGTTATTTCATAATATTAAAATCTGATCAACCACTCCATAGTCTTCATTTCACAGTCTCTAATTATGTGGTCCACTCCAGTATACATTCCAGACATCACCACTTTTGTTTTTCTGAAGAGAATCTTCAGTTCCTTCATACAGTGTGTTCAGTACAGAGGCTTGGATTCTTTCCTTGCTGGTTAAAACATATTATGTGTTCAATCTGCTTTACTAAATGCACTATAGAAGTTTTCAATGGCCAGTCTTCTTTTTAATATTTTCCCCCATATCCTCTTTTATGCCTGACTTTCTCTGAATGACTGTTGCAAATGCTTTACAGTACTTTCCAACAAGGTCAGTCCCTAACAGGTCTGATTCCTCTGGCAGAAGTTATCCTATTACAAGGAGAATTCATTTATTCAGGGCTCAAAACTTCTCCAACTTGTTTTTTCTTATCTTTTTACCTTCTCAGTGGTTGATTTTTCTTACACTGCTCAATACCTGTTTCATTGAGTCCAGTGTTGTTTTGTGGCAAAACACTACCCTAAATATAGACCTGTGATTATGGTCAATTGTAGCTTTAAGGCTTACTAGTGCTGTGCAATTCGTTAGTAGTTATGTAGGAGGAAGTATGATTCTTTTGTAGGACACCCAGACTTGTCATGTGAACAAGTTCAGTTGACTTAAATGGAAATTTCTGAGTTTCAAGATTTATTGGTTTTTTTAAGGATTACATGCTACTGTGGTTGTGTATGGCTGCAGTCTTAGATAGCATGGTCTAACATTTATGGAATCATAGAATCATCTAGCTTGGAAGAGACCTTTAAGATCATCAAGTCCAACTATCAATCTGATTTTCTCTTATATTTTATATGGCCAGCAGTCCATATGAGAAGAGAAGCTCTCCAGCTGTTGTTCCATGCTGCGTTCAGAATCCTGCCCAGTTACGACTCTCTTCCAAACCAACAGCTTTCACAGTTTTGCTAGCACTTACTTGCAGTATCAGAAGTCTGTGCCACTGCTACAGCTGGGCCACACTTGGTGGTAATTTGCGTTACCCTATGAAGGTCAGTTAAAAACAGAAGCAATTATTAGATTGCTTAAAGAAATCAATCCAGATTGTAGAGCATCTAACTGACTTAGTTCAGGAAACATATTTTACTTTTATTTCTATTGATCAGTGAGCAATAATATATAATTGTGACAAATGATGAAGGAATTTAAGTGACTGGATGAACTACTGAGGGATTGCTGCCTGATGTACATTTCTAAAACAAACACCATGATTGCTTCTTTGTGCAACCTTTTCACTACACAGCAGCCTGCATAGTACCATTGACATATCTGTGTCTCACAATTTCTTATATAGATATGTCAAGTAGGATATCATTTTGATAAGAAGCATAACAGTCTTTAGAAAAGGAGAAGAGGAGAGGCAGAGGAGAGAGGAGAGGCGAGGAGAGGCGAGGTGGAGAGGAGGAGAGGAGAGGCGAGGTGGAGAGGAGGAGAGGAGAGGCGAGGAGAGGAGAGGCGAGGAGAGGAGAGGAGGGAAGGGGAGGGGAGGGGAGGGGAGAAGAAATACTGCATGCTGAACAAGCTCTCTGACATTATCATGTGGCAGAACAGGAAAGTAAGTGGCATAAAAGAGTATCATTAGACTACAAAAAGAGAGATGGGAGAAGTAAATGCCCTTTCGAGAGTCTCTGAAACAGCTTTAGCCAGGATGTTATGAAATTATGACACTTTCTATGAAGGTTTAACTTTACTGATATGACAAATAAATAAATTGTTCACCATTCATTGATCATGTATTAGATTGTTAAATAAATGGTCAAACCGCCTTTGCAGGGCTTTTAATTGATGTCTTATAGTTTACAGATTGAAAAGGTTAAAGTACATAGCCAGTAATTTATAGTAGCTTAGCTGGTTGGTGACGATTTATTTATCTTCGATGACTATTACTTGTTCAATTGCTTGTTCATATCCTAAACTGTGATTTGCAGTGACCCCTATCACCTTGATATTAAGCAGAACAGCATGCTCCAGTACAAACTGCCTTATCAAAAACATTACTTGGGATCATACGTAACAGCCAGTTGCTACCTAGAAAGTACTCTGTGTCTGTAAGGTCTTCATTTCCAATTGAGCTATTCAGTTAAGAACAAGGTCTTCCAGATTCACTCCTTGGATGTATCCAAGCACTTAGTTATCTTATTGCAATTGACTTGTAGGTCATACTGGGCACCACAACTCAATAAGAAGAGGAAATAAATAATTTCTGGGAGACTGTGACCTCTTTCTTTTCTTTATGACAGACCAGAAGTGAAGTATGAAGGCATTTATACACATTAGTCTAGTGAAAAGTCAGCACTTTGAAATGACTTGTCTAGAGAGGAGTCACAACTGGATATGTCATACCTCACAGAAATGCTGTCTGCAGTTCTCCACCTGTTACTGGAATTTAGACAGTCATGCCATTCTCCAAGTTTCAGATTTGAACAGCACTTTTCAGATAATATATTAGTCTGGTGTTAACTGGTATTGCCATCTTTAGTCATTAATTAAAGGAAAGAAAAATCAAGTAACATCTAGTTGAAGAAAGTTACAACAAATGAAATAGTGTTTGCAATATATCTTTGAACATTTGGAATTAGTTTAATTGAAAAAAGTGACTAAAATACCAAATAAGAAAAAAAGAAAAAGCATTCACATGCACATAGGAAATAAGTAAGACAGTAGTATTACCAGTATCATGTATACAGAATTTATACAGGTTAGTATACCACTCTGTGCCAGGAAGACACAACTCTTATTTCTCAACATACAGGTATTTCTCAAGATACAGACAATATTCTGAAACAAAATGTGCTTACAAACAAATATTTTGCATATATTATTTAACTGAAAATCTATATGTTCAGAAGATCTGGAAATAGTACCGTTTATTGACCCACTTTATTTTAGTGAATAAGTGTGGGTCTAACTGTATTTGAAAATCTTTCCTTTCATTTGCTACTTAAGGTTGGTTGTTTATTTGTTTGGTTTTATCTGTTGTTCCTAAATGACAGATCATAAATGGAATGAAAAAATAAAGTAGTGTTAACTTCAATATTTCTGTTTGGTTCCGTGTTTTGCCTTAACGTCGCAGTATGCAGATATGAGACACAGCTGAGAAGCATGCTGAAATAATTCTTATGAGAATAGATGAAATCTGACAGACACAGAATGATTGTAGTTAATTAATCATAACCATCAACAACTGTAACCGCAGACATCCCAGATATTGTGCAATTAGCTTGGCAAGTTGAATCATATAGTAGCTCTATAATTTTCAACATAATCTTGTTATTTTATTTTGCATGTAAATATTTCCTTTTTCTAATTCCCTTTGATCCAGTACTTCAGGATTTCTGAGTACAAAAATCCTACTGAAGTTCAGGGAGATTTTGGTATCTATGAACTCCCTTTCTTCTTCAAGGCTCTGGGAAGAATTAAGCTTTATTGATGATACTGATGATGTTCATTGATGCTATTGAAACTAGGTGTACCAAAATAAAAAAATTCTTCAAAGCTCCCAATACACATGAGACTCCTGGGGTACTCTTCCCTGAATTATTAGATTATATAAAAGATGAATAGCTGGTCAAGAGAAAACTGTAGAAGTAGCGTATAAACTTATATTTTACATAAAATCTATGTAGGATCACAGGTAGTGAGTGAATATTTTAATTAAAAAGCAGAATTCCCTTTTAAAAAAATATGGCATAGAAAATAGAGGCAAACTCTAATTTTTGTCTTTTATAAAAAGTTATCTTTTTCTAACGAGTAATAATTCATTAATAAAAATAATAATCTAATTTGTGAAGGAAATAAAGAAAAGAAAACATATTTTACTATATTTCATACAAGAATCGATAAATCATTTTCAGAAATAGTTCTATATATTCCTTATTTTCACTAGAACAGCTAATTATTACTATAATAGATTGTATTATCGTAGTATATACTACCCTTGTTTATGGATTCATGACATCTCTGTGACAGGAAATGTAGAAAATACAAAATTATGTTCTCTACTTACAAAATAAAACAGATACACAAACAGCTAGATAAAGTTAGACAAGAAATAGGATACTACTAGAAACTACAGTAGACCAGGTAATTTTTAGTTGTTATTACATATAAAATTATATATATATATATATATATATAATATGTCATTATGGACCAGGAAAACAATGTTCCTTTAGTTAACTACTCCTCTGCATTTCCTAGTGAAAATTTGATTTAGGGCTAATGAATCAATACTTTATACATTATATATAGTTCATGCTGACAGCATGGTAGAAAGAAAATTAATTTCTTTTTACAAGAACATGCTCAAGGACCACCATTGTTCAAAGATCCCTTAATGAATTCTCTTTTTTTTTCCCTGGGAAAAAAACTTCACTGTATTATCTGAGAAAGATTTTGGAAGATGTTGATATAAGAAAATATAGTATCTTGTATCTTCTTTTCTTCATCTTTTACATTTTCAGTCAGGAGTCCTTAAGCTTTCTCCTGTGCTTCCCATCATCTTTTTTTGACACTCCCTGAAAACTGCTGTAAATATCTGTATAACCACCCCTTTTCCTTTAAAATCTTCAAGGAGTCTTTAGACGTACAGAGACACAGGGTGGCTGGCATACAGGCTTAAAATACATCATTGCTTCTCTGAACTCTTCCTTTCTTTTGTGTCTCATTATATAATTGCATAGTAACTTCTTTGAGAAAAAAAAAATTACCTTTTCCAGGTCATGTCAGATTGTTGATCCATGAAGGATTCACCAGCCTTCTGGTAGTAAATAATAACAAAAACAATGATAATAAGTATGACACTTTCTAAACTATTTGAATTTTGCCCTTATTTTGTCACCCAAAAGTCATATGGTAATGTGATTTTTAAAGGTTTAAGATGTATGCTTTTCCCATTAACTATGGTGAGATGGTGTTTCTATCATGGCATAAATCTTTTTGTCTGAGCTTCCTTTCACATGTTTTCTACTTAACATCTTCCATATTAAAAGTTACTCTTGGGGGCCAAAGACTGATGCTAATAACAAGGCTCCACCTATTTAATCTGGTATTCCTAGAAAATTGGAGTTTGTCAGTACAAAATGATCTATTAATTTAATTGGACCTCTTGGTATTGTGTGAGTATTGTATTTAATTAATGCAATTTGAAAGTACCCTATACAATCATACATGTAATTTATTTTTAATACCTACCTTTCATTCTTCTGTAGCCTGTGTTTATGGTCTATTAAACACAACATTTATATTTCCCATTGTGCAGAGTGTACAGGCAAACCATGTTTTTGATTTAGGTTATAATGGAATTTTGAAAAATGTATTCTTAATGGAATTCTTTTCCCAGTAAATCTTACCTTTTTTAAAGAGCTACAATTCCAGTTCAAGGTCTATTTCTCAGACCTGTCTTTCAAATACAAGGAGAGGAAGTCTACCCTCTCTGCACTGAAAATGCAATGAATATGTTTGTCCTTGGTTTGCCAGAAAAATTTTACCTTGCGTAGAGTTATTTTTACCATAATGGAAAGAATATGCTTTATATTTATCTCTTTATATCTTGAGCATATGTATTTAAACATTTTAATACATACTATATGATGTCCATTTTCAACTCTATAATAAATTTGCACATAAAATAGTTTAAACTCATGGAATTGGGCTGCCAGAAGATGTTGCTCTGCACCAGTCTAATTTCTAATTTTATAGTTAATTGACTGGTTTAAGTCATTGATAATGAACTACAGAGCCTTCCACATCTTCCATGCTAGGTTACCAAGCAGTAATTGCCTAAAATAAAAATGAGACCTGTTATTAATTTTTATTTTGATCCTAATTTCACGGCAATCAGTGGACCATTGTTCAGGTCATAAAAACCTGCCCCTTTGCTGTTGCCCCCATCAGCTGCAGCCAACTGATGAACACAGAGAATAAATGATCCCTCCTGTGCAGGCCTTAAAACCAAATTGCAGTGAAGGTGAATTGGTAGCCTATTAAGTGGTATAAACTGCTTCAACTTTTGTACATGTTTTTGTCAATGGCAGAATGTTTCCCCCTTTATTTAGGTGAGGTTTTTGTTGCTAGTCCTGCAAGCTTTTCTGTTACTTTGACTGCCTTGAGATTTTTCTCATTTATTATCCACTACTTCTTTCACCTTCTGCAGAAGTCTGGTGGGTCTTATTTAAACTGATATTCGTGTGGTGGTGAGTGTCATTCTTCTGCAATGCACATCAATACGTACACATATGTGCTGAGGGAAACCCACGCTTCATTTCCTTTCAGAAGAATAGGGATAGTTGCTGGAGAGACAGCCACAGTGCCTGGCAGCTGCTTTGAATCAGAGATCTGAATGTTTCCCAAGTTTATAATTTCTGTGAAAGATCAAATACTATACAGAGATAATTATACTTGAAGTACTAGTGGCATATCCAGAAAACATTGCGGCAAACCCATTGGGTTTAATGTCTTGCATCTTCACTAGCACTGGAATGTCTCTGTTTCCCTTTCATAGTGAGGAACACTTCTCTCTCATAGGTTGTTCATTAGAGATGCTTTATAGTATTTGTTGAATTGAATATTTTTTTTAGCAATAAAGACAATTGTGCTGCTCCTGCCACACACACTCCATCCTAAATATTCTTATGCAATACATATGCATTTTTTTGCATATATATTGCGAATACTATGGTTACATTAGAAATGGTGGCTGATGCTTAACTCTACAAAGTGGTCAAGGTTGTGTCTCATTTAAAGAGCATGAAAGTCATGTAGCTAAAAACTCAGGAACAGCTTTGAAAGCAATACAATGGGTGTTATCGTCTTTGCTGCTGGCACTGAGATAAGCATAAATAAATCTAATCTTTCAGGGCAGAAGATAAATACCTACGGAGCACAAAGAGGCATTTTCTTATGTACATGTACATCATAATAATATGACAGATAGACTCATTCTGTGTGGGGCTGTCTGGCATGTCACATGCTACAAGTTTATACCTCAGCAAGGATAATGAACCGATGGCCAGCACAGCTGTGGAAGAGGTTACAAGTACCTACCTCTAAAACAGTATTCTGTCTATTCTTTCTTCTATTATCTTTTTTTTTTTTTTTTTTTAAGTAAAATGATAAGGTTTTGAATACTTTTTTGGTAGATATCTTTTTCCTTTTTTCAATATGCCTGGATATTAAAAGGCTGGGATTTACAGGAAATTAATTACGTTTCCCATTCATTTAATTCATCCATATTGGACTTATTTTAATGCGGGAGAACCGTGAGCATGATCCTTCACCTTTTATTCCTTTTAAGCTTTCCTACATTTATTTGTTTTACATCTAAATCCCTGGTTTTGTACTTGTTAATCCTTTTTTTTTTTCTACATAAGCTAACAAGAAATGCAATTCAGAGTGAACAGATAGCTGAAAAGAGCTGAAATTCAAAGTCCTGTTACCTTTCTTCTTTAGTTTCTCCTTTAGTTTGAAATGAATTGGTTTGAACAAATAGAAACTTGAGTTACACATTAAATAAAAAAAATCTTTGTTTTTCATTTGGATTAAAAAAAGAATGTATATCCGTCAATGTACAAAACAGAAAATGGCGGGGGGAAATCCCAAGGTTGCTGTAGCTGATTGGAAAACAGCATTTGTTCACCTGAGGAAAAAAAATTATCAAAAAGCTTCAAAAATTTTACTTCTGCCTACAGAGGTTAGAATTTTGATGTCACAAATTTCCCTTCATTTGTGTTGACAGGCTTCCAGGTTGTGTATCATGGGTAGTAAAAGCTTAATATAAAGTATGAAAACATATAGCTACAGGATTAAAATATTAAAATATTTTATCTTCCAAAAGAAATACATAAATTATAAGGTAATTTGAAGAAAATAAAATAATCTTCTAAAATTAAATACTTTAAAAAAAATAATTTACTTTCACATCGAGTTTGGAATTTAAGTCAAAAGACTGGAGTTTTAAATATAAAAAAAATCTGAAAATTTCTGATTATTTTCAGACTTGCAAGAAATTGCAGAAACAGTCTGTTAAAAAAAAAAAGGTCGGAAACTTTTTTAGAAGAGATTGCTTTTTTGTCCCACTATCTTTATTAAATTGTAGAGAATCTCTCCTTACACTGCTATGAATTTTTACTATTGAACTCACAATATTTTCATTTATTCAGCTATTTGATTCACTGATCCAAATGTTTTTGGTTTGTTTTTTTTAAATAAAAACTCTCCCTTTATAGTGCATATAGCAGATTTGCAGTATGCATTTAAGGTAGTCAGTAGTATTAAATTTTTTTTCTGATGTCTGCAACCTAGGTTCTTTTTTTCCTTCCAAATGCTGGTGAAGAGGGTACTGATATGATAATATCCATTCCTACAAACAGAAATGGCTTCTGTATTTCTCACTGAGCAGCTGTTCTGGTTTCAGAGCATCTTCCCAAGACACATTGAAGCAATGGTGCATCAGTTCAAGTTCTGTCTACATTTTAAATTCACTGACATTTGTTTGTGCATGCAGTCTAGAGTTTTGGAGGCATTTGAGGAGTAAATCAAACAATGTTTTAGGACATCCACACAGAGAAGATTAATCATATTTTCTTTACAAGGAAGGCTACAAGAACATTCTTATGGTAATTTAGTGTCATTCTTGCCTGAAAAATTGACCTTGAAAAAAAGCTCTAAGGCCACATACTGTTTTTACAAAAACTCAACAACAATGCATTAAAAGAGAGCTGGAGAGGGACTCTGTCAGGAAGTGTAGTGATAGGACAAGGGGTAATGGTTTTAAGTTGGAAGAAGGGAGATTTAGATTAGATATTAGGAAGAAATTCTTTATTGTGAGGGTGATGAGGCACAGGAACAGGTTGTCCAAAGAAACTGTGGATGCCCCATCCCTGGAAGTGTTTAAAGCCAGGCTGGATGGGGCTTTGAGCAACCTGCTCTAGTGAGGGGTGTCCCTGGCCATGGCAGGGGGGCTGGAACTTGATGATCTTTAAGGTCCCTTCCAACTCTAACCATTCTATGATTCTAAAAAAGATGACTGTATTCCTAAATGTTGCATTAAAATCAAAGCTAAACATTGGTTTCTTAATAGGCTGTGGAAAATATTGGTTGACATATAAATTTACTTTTGGGAAAATACTGGACTTAAGTTGTAAACTCAAAGTCACATGAAACTGGAATGCAGCGATTCTTAACTAAGAAGGCTTTTCACTGCAAGCTGCTCTCCTATCCAAAGCAACTGTTTATGCAGGGATATACCAGCCCAATAATTTTTAGGCATAAACTAGTAACAACTACATTTCTACATAATATACTATCAGGTAACATTCATTAGGTGATATTTTTAAGTGAAATTACATCAGATTGTATTATAACCTATGGTGTGTTTATTTTAAAAGGCAATATCATATTTCATTTAATTTATTGCCTAGCAAAATTTTACATAATTTGGGAATGTTGCCCCATTATTTGTTAAAATTCTACTGAAGCCCATCTACCTTTTCTGTATTCAAGCACAACCTCTCTATTATAGAAATCAGAGCACTGATTTATTTTGGCCAAAGACAGCACAAATTTAGATGCACTTAAATTTTAGGCTTCTGCCTGTGCCCAAGATGTCTTTTAGAAATGTGAAAAAGCATTTGGAAAGATTATACATCTCTTTCTACTTAAAAATTGTACTTAGCCCCCATTAGGAAACCTATCAAAGACCATTTTATATTACATTTGAAAATCTTGAATTTCAGTTTCATGCACTACCAGGCATGGAGGAAGATGTGGAGCGTCAGCATCTGACAGAGAACTGTCGACTGAGTGCAGTTAAGAAAGCAATAATTCTTCTCACCCTCTTCAAACTGGTGTTGCCTGTCTCATAGCAGCACCTTGCTCTATACATAGAAATGCGGAGGTATGGCTATAGGTTGCTGAATGTCAGTGAAAGATGCTCTCACTGAAAAATGCTCCCACTAAAAAACGCTCCCACTGGCCCCATCTATTTAGACTACAGTACCTCATTTGGCACCTGCTGAAGCTTGTGGTCCTTTACAGATATATCTATTTGGTACCCTTATTGCAGCTATCTTTGCCTTGATCCACATCAGAGAGAAATGCATCTAAAAAAACCCTGAGTGAATAGTCTTTAAATGGCTTTGCTGGCACTGAGGGATGGATGAAGGCACCAGCCTGATGGCAGAACTGAGCTGTCATATCTCTTCTGCTACAGATATGCGTGCTTGAGCTTAGCTATCCACCTCAAATGTGAATCCAGGTCCAGTGTTCCCTGTAGTAAATGGAGTAATTGGATCTTCTGGTTGAGAGGCTTTAAATAAAATCACAGAATCACAGAATCACCTAGGTTGGAAGGGACCTTTTGAGATCATCTAGTCCAACCAATGGGGGGGGAAATTAAAAAAAAACAAAAACAAAACAAACAAAGAAACAAAACAAAAAAAAAAAAAAAA